>JAQPPZ010007033.1:0-97763 GCA_028583015.1 Wollemia nobilis
CTTTGTTTCTCATTTCTCTTTTCTCCTTTGTGGCGTAGGTAACTAGAATCGAAGGAGTCGATCTTCTTTGAAGATCGACTGTCCTTGCCTCTCCCAGGCAAAGGCGGTCATTCAATGTTGGTCAAGGACAACTGGGCATGCTCTCTGCTCGTATGGTGATAGTTTTCACATCAACAATACTTTACATCCAAAAATACTTCGATGTGCTATTGAAGGCTTCTATCTTGATCAAGTTTCTTTAGGGGTAATATTTTAAAAAATTCTTGTGGGAGACATATTTTGGGTGTATATTACAATATTGACAACCTTTTCCTAATATTGATGTTCAAGATTTGCTTCCTTAAACATACAATGAGCCATTTACATAATAGAATGATTTCTTCTTTCAACAATACCATTTTGTTGTGGTGTATAAACTATAGTAAGTTGTCTTTTTATTCCATTTTGTGTTAAAAACATTTTAAATTCTTTACACAAATATTATACGCCTCTATCTGAGTGAAGGAATTAGATTAAACATCCACTTTCTATTTCTATAAGCTATTTGAATTATTTGAAGTAAAGACTTTTGATTTAAATTTTGAGAAGTATACTCATATTTTACATGAATAATCATCAACAAATAGATGAAAGCATTTGTGTCCATAAAAATTGACTGACGTTGGTCCACATAAGTTTGTATGTATCACTTATAATGGTTCTTTTGCTCTGTGTGAAATTAGCTTGAATTGTATTCTATGTTGTTTTCCTGTTAGTCATTCTAGACTAATTGTAGTATGCCATGTTAGATTAAGTAACTCTATCATCATTTGATATCTACTCAACTTGTTTAAGGATGAGGAATGCATGTGTCCAAACATCATATGCCAAATATCTCTTAATTTTTATGTTTTTATGGATAGAGCAATGTCTGGTGATTATGAAATATCAAGAGAAAATAGACCATTTATGAAAGATCCACTAGCTATGGATTTTTTTATTTGGTAATAAATCATTTATTTTTTCCATCAATAATTTTAAATTCAAACATCATATTTTGTTCTAACATGTGAGGTATTCACAATAGCTTATTATCTAATCCAGGTACATATAATACATTCTCAATTGTGCATTTTCTATCAAGTAAATTGATTGAAGCATTTTCTATGTCTTTGACCTCATAGGTTTTTTTTATCTGCAATTATAACCGATTTTTCATTTGTTTCTTAAAAAAATTTAAACCACAATTTGTTTTTAGTCATATGTTTGCTTTCCTATGAGTCAATATACCAATAATTTTCTTTGAAATATTTTAATGTTTGTGTCACTAATACTTTATCTGTTATTGCCATGATAGGAGCTAGAAATTTTCTTTCTTCAAATTTGTTGCCTTTTTAAGCCTTACTACTACAAAATATCATATGTTCCAATATAAAGAAGCCACAATATTAAAGGTCAAAATATCAATATTGAAGAGTAGAATAATTGTTAGAAATAACTTATATTACATTATTTGGGTCATGTAAATGTACCTTCCTTGGTACATACTTAGGACATTAGATTACTTTAGGGGGAAGTTATCTAGTTACTTCATGCAATGTAATAAATGCACAAGTGTCAATGTGCAAGGTGTCCACTTGTACAACTAGGTAGAGTGTTGGCCAAGGAACTTATCTTCCTATATAAAGGGCCATAGATATAGAAGAGAGAACATAGTAGTGTAGGATTACAGTAGTGTAGTGTGTGTGAGCTATAAGCTCAGAGCTCATTCATTGAGCAGTAGCTTGTATCATGGAGTGTTCATTTCCTCCATAGCTACTATTGTACTCATTTCCATCATTTCTATTTATAGCATATTTTAGTCATCTCACAGATTTACTTTCTTTCTTATTATTCTGCATCTTGTGAATGCTATCTCCCATTGCATGTTGTATCAAAAGCTAACAGTGGTATCAAAGCTATGGTAGATCAATAGGAAAATCACCATTATCATTGACCCTGAGTTTTTTGTCAACCTAATGCGCCATTGGACCAATCACTATCAAAATTTCTCAGAAGAGTCTAGGTGATAGAATTAGGGAGAGCCACAAGTGAGGACTGAATGAAATCTCAGTTTCAGAAATACTGAGATTGCATATGGCTAGAGTCTTTCCACAGAGTTGCAGAAAAACTCGTGAAGACTAGGACTCAACATTTGATCCACTAGTTTGATGAAACAACTAGTGAAGCTCATCTAAGAGATCTGGAAATATTTACCTGAAGTTTCTTTTATTGTAGGGAATTAATTCTCAGATGATTGGGACACCTCCTACAATAGAAATCTAGGAGACCTCAACTTCATTTCCCGAAGGTCGGAGTGCCTTCATAGTGCAGAGATTAGTTGTTGCAGAAAGGAGAATACTTTTGGAAAAGAATCGTGGTGAAGTCAGGAGACAGGAGATCTCCATTGCTAGATTGAAGAACTTCACAAAAATAAAAAGGCCATAGAAGCCCTGATTCAGAAGAAAATGCCATAGAAGCCTTGATCTAGAAGAAAAGGCCACAGAAGCCTAGAAAAGGCCATAGAAGCCTTAATATTGAAGAAAAGGCCACATAAGCCTTGATATTAAAGAAAAGGCCACAGAAGCCTTGATACTAAAATAGGCCACAGATACCTTTATCCTGAAGAAGACTCTAGAAGAGAGTACTTAATTCAGAAGTAGATTTTAGTACTAATATTTTTGTTGTAGGTAAAGGAGATCCAATAAGTCGAGAAAGCTTCCTACAAGAAATTTAGGAAGAGCAGCCTCTTCAAAATCAATCCAACACCTAAAGCAAAAGATATCAGGAGGAGATCTCATTGAAGAACTTCTAGACAAGGAAGAAGAAGAAGGACTAGGAGAGTCCTACTTAAATCCAAAAGTAGCAGAATCAGATATCCAAGAGAAGATCTCACCACCAACACTTCCAAAAGTAGAAGGTTGAAGATAAGGTCTCAAGGAAGACCAAAAGAAGTTACAAGATCAAAGACCTTGGTGAGGTCTCGATGAGCATCCAGTAAAATGCTAGGAGAGCCTTGCTGAAGAAATCATCAAAGAAGAACTCACTAGAGAAATCCACTACCAAGGAGAAGCCCCTGATAGTGAAGGACTTGGGATAATTATCGCCATCCGAAAACAAGCCCAAGAGGAGGAGAATTTGGCAAGGAGTGCCAAATTTGAGTGGAAGAAGAATCTAGTGAAGACCTCAAGATATTCAAAATCTTGAGAAGAAGATCCTGCTTGAAGTCAAAATTTGACAAGAAGACTTGAAGATAGAAGAAGTTGGCCAAAACTAGAATATTGAATATTACCTCCCACAACAAGAGGACACCACTTCAGAGACACATACTTCTCCAAATATACAATAAGGAGGAGACCACAAGAGGAGAACAAAGTCACCAAATATTAGGTTCATGAAAGAAAGTTTGAGACTACAATTTGGTGAAGAAGGAGTTGTTCGAAATAGTCTACAAAGAGTTGCAAGATCTTACTCAAGGTAGCAACTTGGTGATCTAAGACACCAAGATCTACATCCTCTATAGAAGTGGCAAAGAAGCTACAAAATCTTTCAGAAAAAGGTAAGCAACTATTGGTGCAAGTAGATTCATTAATTGGATTACTTTTCAGATTTGTTAAAGCACCTTAATCCAGATTAAAGTTGTAACCTAAATTACAGTCTTCAAAAGTGTAAAATAAAAAGGTTCCTTTTAGAGGTTCATTTGCACACTAGGAGTTGATTAGATTCCAAATATTAATTATCTATCAACTACCTATTATCTACTTTGGAAAGCGAAAAGAAGATTGAATCCTACAATACTAATTGTAGTGAATTTGCAGAATATTTGAAGGTTCATTTCAAATTATTCTTGATTAGTTGCAGTGAATTGATTAAGTGCATTTTCTTGAGAGTAGATTGGAGTGATAAGGTGTAATTTTTTAGTGCATTAAAAAGTAGAATTTGTTAGATTCATTTGCACTATTATTACTCTCAAAAGAAATTAGTTTTGTGCATTGAAAAAAGGTACAAAATCTAGTTTGCATCAAGTGTCTAAAGACACTCTTAAAGCACAAAAACCTGGAACTCTTGGTGGCCAATAGAAGCCACCAAAATTGGTTAGTACAAGCAAATAAAAGCTAACCAAAAAGAAGCTTCAAATATTGAGACTTGGTGAGTCTCAAATCCAAAGCACTAAAGGGGTTAGTGCAACTAAAATAAAGCTTCTATTTTATAGCATTTACAAGGCTTGGATTCACCATAAAATATCCAAGAAAAGAGGGTAAGGAGTCTAGCCAAAGAGACATCCTCAAAACCCTCATAATGCACTCATAAAATCTGCTACAAAATCAGAATCTCAGGCCTACAAAAGAGTGCAAGAAAAGGTGCAATAAAAAGGGTTTTATATACATGTAAAGGTTACATGGTATTGCACTTCTACAATACATCATATGCAGGGAAAGGAGCAGATTTGAAGGTGCCTCAAAAGGCACAATAGGTACAGGAAAATCCAGCCAAAGAAGGGCCGAAATATTAGTGCTCTTCAACCATCGAAAGGGCATACTCTCCATGGATGAACCTGCAAGACAAAGGAAGCTCATCAAAGTGATTTACGTAAACCAAAGCAAGCTTATCAAGGACATCTATGAAGACAAAAATAAGAAGCTTATTTACGTAGATAGAAGAGAGCTCATCCATGAAGAAAGAGCATCAAGCTTCCACTCCTACCAAGGTGAACATGCAGCATAACAGGGAGCACATTGAAGGCAAGAAGAAAAAGAGAAGGATAGATGCTACATTGAGAGTAACATCCACAAAAGGAAGCACTATCATCCATGATCGAAGCTCCAAGATGCCTCACGAAGCCACTTGTAGAAGAATAGGTTGCTTGCTACCCAAGAAAACAAAGCAAGCTAAGGAGGAAGATAATCGAAGGAGTTACAATCTCCTTCTTGAAGGTGTTACATCAAAAGTCTCATGCAAGAATACTGAATGCCACTTGGCATAATATTCTCTAGCACCTCTCATTTCCTAATGCTCAAGAGACCATCGAAGGGGAGTTACAAGCACTAGAGCAAATTCTCATACATTACAAAGGTGTAACATGCACCGCAAAAGCATTACAAGAAGATATTGGTATTACACAAGTGACAACGCTCTCAAGAAATAGAAAAGACACTTGGCCACCCTTGACATCCAATAAATGTAGTCTAATTTTGAAGCAAGAACAGGGTGAAGAGGAGAGCAAATTGTAGTCAAAATAAAGGAGGAAATATCATAGTCAAACCAGTTCTAGCACAACATGGAAGAAAGGGAGCAAGGAGCATTTAAAGCTCCATAGAAGAAGGATATATTACCAACATCATACTCTCCAACATCAAAGAACAAGCTCGATCATTTCTCACTCAGCCATACCACACTTGGCCCATCCGGATTCATCAACTCAAGCACCACAGAAAGGGTACGTAAGAGGACTATTATACTCAATCAAAACCAATGCTATTCAAGTGTGAAGACAAGGAGCTAAGGTAAGTGAATTATCTCATTAATATTACTTTCAAACATAGGAGATATAAGGCTATAAAATCAAGGATAAATTTTAAGGTTGTGAAAGCAAAAGATATAGGAGATAACTTACCAAAAATCAAAATAATATTTGTAAGCTAACCTAGGAGATATAAGGCCTTCTACTTAGGTTGAACTATTTAATACTTTGCAAATATTATTATCTTTTCTAATTTTCCAAATTTGGGAGTCATAAGGTCTACTACATCAAATTGATTTATTGGAAATTAGAAAAATTAAAATCAAATTTCAAAGGGCCATTATAAGAGGTTTATTTAAAACATTTTTAAAGGTTGGAAATTTATAATATTTACTTGTCTCAAATCTTCTCAAATCGAGACAAAAGATCCAACATTAAAACCTCTTTAAATTTGGGAAAAGTGCTTAGTTCAATAGGAGCAATAAGGATAATAGAAGTTGATTTTGTTATTTACAAAACTTTACAAAATCAATCAAAATTGAACTAAAATTTACAAAAGCACTTTATATCTTTTCCAAAACATACTAGGGAGTCATAAGGTATTCTACAAAACTTGGTAATATCAACATTTATCAAAATTATCAAGTTGCAATATATAAGCTTTCTACAAAACCTAAAAATCCTCAAGAGTATATACTCTCATTACTAGGGAGACATAAGGAAGCCTACAAAACCAAGGATTAATAAAGGTTTTATCAAATCAAGCTTATATACTTCTATCAGGGATCATATATCCGAATAAGGAGTCATAAGGTAGACTGCATAGAAGATCCTATCTCATTTCTTCTATTTCTTCAAATGGAAAAAAGAATGTCATATAATGAATGTGGAATTTGTTCCAACAAAAACCAGTCTACAAAACATGAAAATATGTGGTACATTGACTCAGGAGCCAGTCATCATATGATAGGAAATATGCAATGGTTTGACTATCTTGAAGATACCAAAGGCTACAGACTAAGAATTGTAGATAACCAAACTTATCCTATACATGGATATGGATGTGTAACACCTAGCAGATCATTTCCAAATCTTCTACTACAAAAAGTATTGTTTGTTCCTGGATTAACATTCAATCTCATTTCTGTAAGCAAGTTGGTAGAAGATAACTATATGATCTACTTTGGATATATGGATGGAATCAATACATGTCTCATCATGAATCAAGGTGAAATAAAAGCAACAAGATCAATCCATGGAAATACATACATCCTGGATTCAATGGAAATCTCACAAGATACTATGATGTTTCAAAATGATACTAACATATTTTCAAAGGAACAGGTTGATGAAAATGAAGAACCAATACAACACAAAGCCAAGCATAGAAGAATAAAAATCAAGAAGATGAGAGGACAAGTGCACCATGCTCTACTCAACCATCAACATTCAGAACCAAATGAAGATACTTGCAAAGAGACCAATAAAGGTGGTTGGATAGAAGACAATGATGATGAACCTAAAGAAGCCAAAGATCATTTTCAAGAGGAAGATCCACATTGAAGACTAAAGTCTTCAATACCCAAATATTGTAATACAGGGGGTGTTAGAAATAGCTTATATTACATTATTTGGGTCATGTAAATGTACCTTCCTTGGTACATACTTAGGACATTAGATTACTTTAGGGGGAAGTTATCTAGTTACTTCATGCAATGTAATAAATGCACAAGTGTCAATGTGCAAGTTGTAATGTGCAAGGTGTCCACTTGTACAACTAGGTAGAGTGTTGGCCAAGGAACTTATCTTCCTATATAAAGGGCCATAGATATAGAAGAGATAACACAGTAGTGTAGGATTACAGTAGTGTAGGATAGACAATAGTGTAGTGTGTGTGAGCTATAAGCTCAGAGCTCATTCATTGAGTAGTAGCTTGTATCATGGAGTGTTCATTTCCTCCATAGCTACTATTGTACTCATTTTCATCATTTCTATTTATAGCATATTTTAGTCATCTCGCAGATTTACTTTCTTTCTTATTATTCTGCATCTTGTGAATGCTATCTCCCATTGCATGTTGTATCAAAAGCTAAAAATAATATATGAGCAATTTTTTTCTATGAGTTTACATAGGTTTTTATGATGGGTCTCGATCCCCTCATACTAAGTGGGATTTGAATATATGAGCAATTTAATATGTATATCAAGGTCAATATAATAGTAAAATAAACATTCACTTATATAATTAAATATGAATTTAATAGGCCTAAATCAATCATGAACTATGCATGAAGAAAACTTACAATATAATTGCTAAAAAATCCATATACAAGCTTTATTCCTTTTCTTTCTCTCACAATAAGACAATAAGATATTCTGATCTTATTTCTCATGGAGAATTATCTCCATAATATAGCCATAATAATATGACTCTTCAAGTACTTGACTATTGCTCTCCATATGACAAGTCCCATGACCTTTGGCTTATCATCTTGCCACTTGCATACTAGACTCTTCACTTTCTTTTACATGCACACTTGACTCTATGACACTTGCACACTTCTACATGCACTCCTAATCTAAGACACTTGTGCACATCCTCACATTACATATTTGCATACTTACATATATAACACTTGTGCACATTCTCTCAATCCACACTTGCACTCTAACTTACATGACACTTGTGCATTTATTGCACATTGACACTTACATAAAAGGGAAAATATAAATCACACATCTAAACTAAAGACTCAACCCTAATCTATTACATATTTACAATTGTACTATGAAGGTACCATGGGGGTACATTAGCATGTACCAAATAATGTAATATTACTCAACAAAAGTATGTGATCTTTAATGTATTTTTCAACTCTTCTAATTTTTGTCTTCTATTTCTAATTTTTAAAAAAATTATCCATTAAAATTCCATATGGACCAATAATATTTTCATTCACTAATTTCTTTTTAATTCTCATAAAAAAAACCTTTTAAATTTTTGAATGGCTTTAAATAATTTCTTGAGTTTGATTTTTCAACTATTTTTCCTTGTCTCTTATTTAAAATTTTATCATTAAAACGTTCCCTATGAATTTCTTTTATCTCCCTAAATATTTTCCTTTCAATATTTCAATGAAATTTGGAGGTAAAAATATTTCATACCTTATAAATCATGCTCAATTATCTATCCTCATCTTCATTTCTTTAATTAATCCTTTAATATATCTACTCCTTTCCAAAAAGCTCCTTTAAATTTCATAAGAATCTTTGCAAATTATGGTCCAAACTTTTGCATCCCTTCTAGTTTCAATACTTTGCAAATTGTGATTCTCCAAAGTTCTTCCTTCAACAACAACTTCTCATGCACTCACTTCTCCTCAAATATTTCATAGCTAACCTTTGCATGTTACAATATCTTAAATCCTTGCACATTATGTGTTATCATTATCTTTGAATGTCTATTTCCATCCACCTTCTATAATCATTTCATGTTCAACCTTTTCAACTAACATATGCTTCTATGCATTCCTTCTAGCTTGCTCTTATGTTGTATTTTCCAGTGTTTGAACTCTCCCTTGTGTGGTTTGTCTTTCTTATGCACACTATCTACTCACAATATCTTCCTTTCCTCCAATCATTATGCTTGGTTCAATTGCTTACTTCCTTCTACTTTGGTTTGATCTTCAAAATTCAATATAAGCTTTAATATTGGATAATTAAATCAAAGTTAAGGTATTTTCAAGTGCCTTTGCCTAATTTAGGTTTAGTTATCACTAAATTAATTTGAAATTCTCACCAATATCACTCAACTCACCTATAATAACTTTGAATCCTCTTGGACATTACTCTTTCCACGTTGGGCATCATTTTTATTAGCTCATCTACATCAATAATTGCTTAGACTCCTTTGCAAGAAATGTTATGCTATTATCTCTTTCTTCCATGCTCTTTTCCACTATACTCTTTGACATCCTCCTCTTCCAACTACTTATTAGGTATGTTTTTCCATCATGATCACTCAAATTCTTCTCAAACATAATTCCAGTTGTCTCTCTAGCTAACTTATGGATCTAAAGGCTCAAGGTATTTTCTAACACACATGACTGCAAACTATTTCATTGGTTTCCTATATGGATGGGTTAACAATTGGACACAACAAATATATATTGAAACTTTACTTATACTATGGCTAGCACTCTTTCCTTCGCTATGAATCTCTCTATTAAAATTCTTATATGACTCTTGAAGACTCATTAGCCATAGTTTTGATACTAGTGATAGCAAATGGTCCAAACTTATTAAATGACTTGGAATATAATGCTTAAATATTGCTTATAATACACCACAATGCAATATAACAAATATTCAACCTATGATTCAAAAATATTACACTATATTCAATGTGGATAACAAGATTACAATGCTTTGCAATATAAGATAAAGTACTACAAATTCATATTGCATCCTTATTAATAGCCTTTACAAAGAGTCTCATGGAATTCCATCTTCAACTAACTCTTCATCTCCTCAAACTCATGAGAGATATGACTCTTCATATTTCTCACAGGAGAAATATATTTATTAACTCTCTAATAATGATAAACATCTAATGATTACTAAATGACAAATATTTATAAGACACCTAAACACTAAATATGTACAAAGTACTTGCAAGGTACCAAATAATTTCATAATATCCAACAAAGTAGGGAAACACCAACAATACTCCTTAAGGAATGAATCACTTCACAATTTCTTGAAGCTCCACAAGCCAAAACTCTTACAAAGAAGATTTGACATGGGTTGGAAGTTGGAAGGTCACCCATATGAAATTGTGGTGGTTCACCTTCCATGAGTTACAAAGTGCATAATATTATAATATAACCACCCTTGGGTTATGTGTGACCTAACCCATATACAATATAATATTATATCCCCACATTCCTACCCATAGGTACCTAACATTCCACCCCCCTTAAAAAATAATTTGGTCCTTGAAACATAGGAAGAAACTAAATAATATGATCTTCTAAGCAATGCTAACAACTAGTACCAATCTTGATCATCCTTCCATCCAAGTGAAATCTTGATTGGTGGTAGTCTATAATGATGCCAAGATGCCCTTGTGCCACTTGAATATCCATAATTAATTCTTTGGTTCCCTATTTGTCCATCATAGCTCCTCTATTGCTCTATGCTCTATCTCCATGATTGTTTTATTTCATGATGATGTGGATGACAATATGCTCAAACCTTAGTTTGATGTTTTACTTTCTTTGACTCTTTAACCTTTTGCTCCTTTATTTTAGCTTCCTTTGCATGTTGTTCTCCTAGAGCTTCCTTGGACTTTGTTGTTGTTTCTTCCCTAGACTCCGTAATGGTCTCTCTTATAGCTTCAACTTTCGATTTCTCTATTGGTTCTTACTTCTCCTTAGGTATTTGCTCCTTAACTTGAAAAATGTTCTATAGTGTTATCTTCATTTTTCTTAGGATCCAAATAATCTAACCAAGAATAACCAAGAACAATATCCATATCATCCATCTCAAGAGCATAAAAATTAGCATACAATATATACTTATCCATATAAAGTTTCAAGTCTTAAAAATTTGAAATCTATCCTTGAAATTGTCCATTTGTGATACTCTTTGCTGGAACTTGTAAACTATTATCCAAGTCCTTGCTGATGAAGTTATGTTTGTTGCTAGGATTTATAGAGACAATGATTTTTTCTTTTGAATGCAACCATGAAATTGCAAAATAAATTGTTTATATTAAAAAAATTAACATTGTTTTGCCTATCTTTTCTTTATATAAATTCTTAAAATGTTTTAACTCCCTTTTTAATTAATTTTGTTCATCTTGGAGCCTAGCTATCTTTCTATATTTTTCTTCCAATCGTCATTTTCTTAAAAATACAACATCAAATTCTTCCCTTATGTATAAAAAATCATGACTACATTTAAAACTCAAATACCAAGTTTAAACTTCCCTTTGCAAAGAATCACAAAACTTATGTCTCCATGAAAAATCAGAAGAATTTAAAGACTTTAAAAATTTCCATCATTTCCCAACATCATTATCATTATTTCTAGTGAGTATTGGCAATTGCATGACCTCAACCCAATTTTTTTTCCCAAAGCAGCCAGGGTTTTAATAGACTGGAATAAAATTTCTCAAATCTCATAAACAATTACATCTATAATTTTATTCAAGACAAAACAATTGGCAATTGATTTGCTTACCTAGATTGAGAGATGATTTTTTTCTCTTTTAACGAATTTTCACGTAGCCAAAAAACATCATTGATAACTCAACTTCAAATAGCCCTAACTCCCTTAATATTGATCAGAAATTAACAAATAACCAATCATTTTTGTAGTACTTGAATGGTCTACACAATGGTGTAAGAACCCTCTAAAAATGACTACTAAAAGAATATACGATTTTTTTTCGATTGACAAATTTTTTTGTAGAAAAAAAATCAATAACTCAACTTCAAACAACTATAACACCTTCACTACTAATCAAAATTTAACAAATGACTAATCATTTTTGTAGTAATCAAACTAATTTACATGATGGCATAAGAATATTTTGAAAATGACTGCTAAAAAAGATATAGCTCTTGTAATATGAGATATTTTTTGAAAATTTTGCCCTAATTCTGTAATCCACAAAAAACACAACCCTGCTTTACCAGAATCGTTGCTCTAATACCAAATGTTAAGAACCTCTATTCTCATTAACAAAAATCATTTACCAATATGAAAAATATTAAATAAATCAACCATAGTAATTAATCTACATAATACAAGATATGAAAATACCCTTTAGGTAGAGCAACACCAATACTATTATTTAAGGAATGAATCACTCCATAATATCTCAAAGCTCCATGAGCCAAGACTGTAACAAGAATACTTGGTATGAGTTACCTTTGTAGTGAGGGGTGCATCTCTCTTTATAGAGTAGTTGATGGGTTGGAAGTTGGAGGGTCACCCATATGAAATTGTGGTGGTTCACCTTCCATAAGTTACAAAGTGAATAATATTATAATACAACTATAGTGAAATTCGACAAGAAATTAGTGGCAAGGTTGCAAAGAAGCAAGTCAGCTAGGACCAAAAGGGAGAATACCTAAATGCACCTAGAAGTTTAAAATTTTTAGTGAGTGTGATTTGATAGTGCTAACCAAAACTCTAATGGATAGCTAAGGTAAAGTCGAGCACAAAAGAGCATGGATCGAAGTCCTAAAGTATGCAAAAAGGCAAAAAACATGAACGGAAAAAGTTGAAGGTGGCTTTGCATGCAAAACAACACTAATTGGAATTGCAATGAGGAATGGATAGGAGACCACATGCAAAAGGGTGCTAACTGGATCCCAAAGAGGATCAAAGACATACTACATTTGGAGGAGAAAAGATGGCCTGGAGGGAAATTGAAAATAAAGGAACTCCATGGATCGTTAGATTCACGATCAATGGCTCACACAGTTTCAAAGAACTCTTGATGAAAAAAAAAATCCATAGATCATTAGATTCAAGATTAATGACCCATGCCATCTCAAAAAATTGTAGATAAATTTAGTAGGGAGAAACTTCGTTGATAGCCAAACTTGAGACACATGGCAAATGCACTAGTGATCTGTGGGAAAGGTTAAGATAGTCCAACCCGAAAGATCTAAAGGTAAAAAATAGGTTTAGAACGATAGTCAATCAGAGATTATCATCAACATTCCACCTTCCGTGACAAGGAGCCTCTAGAGCTACCTTCACCATGTAGGCACAACATTCTAAGGAGGTGGTAGGTGTATTAAAGACAATAAGAGCATAAGTTGCAATTCAAGCAACCTCAAGCCTAACAACATCAATTACAAAAGGTTCTTGCACCCAGTTCCTAAGGATTTTCAGTAAGGGTAGTAGAGAATCCATATTCAGAGGCCCAAAATCCTTCAACATTAATGGCTCTGGATCCAAACACCTCAAAACTACGAATGATTAATGCAGATGGATCCTTGGCATGAATTAAAAAAGACATTTTGAATTTCCAACAAAGTTTTGGGAGGGAAAAGTTCTCCAATTTTATCATTAAATAATAGTTTCTTCTTCATTGCAAAGGATTGGAAAGTTGTCTTCTAGTGCCTAATATCTAGCCCATTGTGTAATTTTCCTTTCATTTTCTCTTATCTATTAGTCTAGACTCAAGCCCTAAGGCATTTTGTTAATAAGATTTGAGCCCTTTTGGCCTGACATATATGTAAAAAGCTTACCATATATATGAAGTTGTGACTATTCTCTCTGTCCTAGTTCTTATATGTATGTTTAGTGTATGAATGCTTGTTCTAGACCATAAACGTATTCACTCTCTAGTTGTTAACAAACGAAGATAGTGTTCATTCATCTCATTGATGCATAAGAGAACCTCTGATCTTGGTGCATCACCTCCCGTAGTACAGGATTTATTTTCTTGTTATCTCTCCTCTCCCTTTTCCTTTGAAGAAATACAAGTAGTTTAGGAGTAGCTTAAGTAGGCAAGCATTGAAGATCACATCTTATAAGGA
The DNA here is from genome assembly GCA_028583015.1 of Wollemia nobilis. Classification (NCBI taxonomy): domain Eukaryota; kingdom Viridiplantae; phylum Streptophyta; class Pinopsida; order Araucariales; family Araucariaceae; genus Wollemia; species Wollemia nobilis. The sequence goes on from JAQPPZ010007033.1 coordinate 14,044, forward strand.
GTCGATCTTGTAAAAAATTCAAGAGGTTATCATTTGAATTGCATCCCACGCTTTGAGGATTTCTGACTATGTCACTTTATGCGAGACACGAGTGTCAGATTCATCTGACCACTACAATATATGATTATGATATTTTGAGATGAAAACAATAATTATCCTTAAATAATATGTGACTCAACCTATATACAATATCATATTATATACTCACATTCTTATTTATAAGTAACTTTGTTTAAAATGTATATGACCTTAACATTGCATTTTTCCCTTTTCTAGTAAATAATACTAGTAAATGCATATTCTATTTAGTGCCTTTTATTATTTAGCTATTTTACGTAACTCGAGCATAAACGTAACGTCCCCTTGGTAAGAGGTCATTGCAAGACATATTGACAAATCGTCCCAAATCATTGGAAGTTTCAATAATTGCAAGGTTTCAACAACAAACAAAGATAAACAAACAAATCATCCCTCCAAAGATCAAAGATCAACTCAAACATGAACGTATCATCACCATGGTAAGAGATCATTGCAAGACATATTGACAAATCATCCCAAATCATTGGAAGTTTCAATAACTACAAGGTTTCAACAACAACAAAGATAAACAAACAAATCATCCCTTTACAGATCGATAAATCAAAACATGGGGCTTTTCCGATGAAACTAAACAAAAAAAAATCCCTAAATTTTGTGGAACAAAAAAATTGCTATATGTTTATATATATTTATCTATTTATTTTCTTAAAACACTTATATTTTTATTCTAAGAATCTTCGATGACAATAAAGGCTGTCGAGGTGGCACCATCAGCAAGAAACCCCCTTTCCTACCGTGGAAACGGGGGTTTGTACCTCTGAAAACATTCTCATCGCGTACAAAACACGCATTACTTCTCAAGAAAGGGCTTTCACAACACGCAGAGCCTTCTGTGGCCCAAAACAGGTCGAATTCTTAGGAAGATATTTCCCCAAAAGAAATGTGCATTCCCTGCACCAAAATCTCGCTGTCCACAAGTAAACATTCTTCTTCCTTCACATATTTTGGTTTAATTTTCATATTGCCGGTTTCCGCAACGTAGAAAGATCCATGAAAATATTTGATGTCGGTTTCTAATACCGAGGTTTGCAGCACAAGAAAAATGATATGTTACAAATCTTATCTCCTTGTTTTTTTCAGTAAGATTAAAATGTTTGTGCGATTCATGTGCAACATCAGGATCTTCAGAGGGATCGCAGCAATTAGGGTTAAGTCACAAGTATGCAACGGCCGTCAAGACAAAATCTTTTGACGAATTCTGCAGCGAGGTCCACACGGCTATTAGTAACTCCACTTTGGCAGAGATGCTTTTGCCGGATGAGAAACATGTAAATACTATTCTTCTTCAATACGCCAAGAATCAAGCGGAAGAGCTCTGCAACTTGTTATCTTTGTATTTTAGCAACAGCGAAACCGCTTTCAAGATCTGCGGGCTGCTTCTCAAGAACACCTGTGTAACCAGAACGAGTTACACTGTGATACAAAACATTTTAGAATTATCAGATGTTGATCTTAATGAAGAACGGTGTCATTGGATTTCCGGGGAGTTCACTTTGTTTATAGAGAGGGAAAATCCATTCCTGCAAGCGATTTTTGAAGGAATCTGCGAGTCTTTTCAGGATTTGCGTCAACGGCTAGAACAGAGTCATCGCAAACTCATCAAGAAACTTAAATTGGTTTCCTTTGCAAAGAAATTGTTTCCGAAATCCGTGGAGTTATTTCGCGAGCAGAGCGCGCAGATGAACGCCGCGGCAAAAGGGAGCTTTGTTCTCAAAAATCACTTGGAGACGACGCGGTTGCTTGTTGCTCGCCTGCGCGATGAAGTCGAACACAGTAAAAATATAATGAGGATTTGCCAAAGCAGAAAATATGAAATTTACCCCCTTCAGGAAGTTATGAGACTGTTGAAGAAAAATGACCGTAAATTTGTGCAGAGATTGGATGAAATTGAAGAGCAGGCGTGTCTGTGCTTGTTCAATATTAACAGAGAAAGAAATCGTCTTCTGCAAGAAATCAAAATCTTGTAGCTTCAAACTGGATGCCTCAATCACTTTTCCCTCTTAACTTTCTAGAGCAAGTTCCACGGTATTTTTTGAGAACTTCATATAAGAAACTTTTTAGTGCGAATTTATCGCCTCCAATTCAATATTGTTTGCTCAATGGATGACGTTACTGATCCTGACTACAGGGTAACCACAATTTTGTATGGAAGCTTTGTCAGCAATGTCTTTTTTTTATATAGATTTAATTAGTTTTTATATAGATTTAATTAGTGTGATAAATAGTTGGGTATTTTTTACCTGATCATGATTTTTTATAAGAGGAGAATTGAGTTTATTAATAATAGGGAATTTAAAGTTCAGGGGTGAACATCTCCATTCCACCATGATCTCTTATAAAGGGTGAGCCTATCAATAAGGAATTTTTAACACAGCTACATATATTAGCAGTAGCGATCTTTCATAAGGGGAGAGCTGAGCTTATTAATAAGGAATTTATAATCTCAGCTACACACTCCAGTAGTTTGAACTTTGGACCTCCCCAAAAAGAGCTAAAGTCCAAATCTTTGCGCTTTCCCTTCCCTGAGACAAAATATTTAACAAACACAGCTACACACCAGCACTGATCTCTCATAAGGGGGAGAATTGAGCTTAGCAATAGGGAATTTATAATACAGTTACACACCAACAGTTTGAACTTTGGACCTCCCAAAAAAGAGCTAAAGCCCGAATCTTAAGCCCAATCTGAATCTTAAACCCATTCTGAATCTCTGCGTTTTCACACAGACAAAATATTTAACTATGCTTTTTTTTCTTTTTTAATTTGGTTAGTGTAAGAAATCCTTACATCTCCATCCATCATAACCTTTTATAAAGGAGAGAGCTGAGTTTAACAGTAATAAATTTAACACACAACCACACATATACCACATACTGACCTTGAACCTTTCAAAAATAAACAAAACCAAAAAAATTAGACTATCCTAAACTTTTATTAACAAATTTTCAAATTCAAATTTGAAAAAAAAGATCGCACATGACTAAATGGATAAACTCATCTTCCACATCTTCAATACCATATAACCTTTGGTTTTAAATTAAAAACTACTTTCCAAGTTTTTTTTTAAGTCCGAGTGATTTCCATTAAATCCTCTGTACTATCTAAAATTGAATTGAACTACTTTCCCGCATTGAAACATTTAATAAATTTAAATTATACTTTTAATTATATTTTGATTATCTTGATTTAAATATAGTTCTAGTGAACACATCAAGCTTAATAGCTTATAGGGAGGGTGGCTACATCTCTTTGTGGTTTTGATATTCAAAATTGGATAAGTGTTTAGCTAGATTTATGATATAAAGTTGACTTGTAGGTAAGTTGGTTAGATTTAGCATTGGATTTGGTCACTTGTTTAGATCTAGTAAGGTAAAGTGAATACTTCTTTTCAAAATCTCTTATTTCAAATTAACAATGTTGAACTAGGTTTGTGTTCTAAAAATTATTTTATTTTTTTAATTAACTTATGGTTATAGGAAATATACTTTTCTTGGGAGTTCGGGAAGAGATAACTAGGGCATCAGTTGGGTAGTCGAAGAGATTTCTGGTTGTTGTGGAATTGAAGACAAGATTGTTGTCGTAGGAGGGCCCAATGGGGACACCTCCGGATCCTCTTTTAGAGAGACAATTATTTTTCAGATTTGTTGAAGGATAAATCTCCAGCAGAGATTGAAGAAGCACAAAAAATTGCATTAAAAATACTCTTTACAATTTCTAGAAATAGATCAACATCTCAACGAGTTAATGGATGCTTTTCAGGCCAAAGATTGTCATTGAGCAAAGGATGGTAGAAGAAACAATTTTATATAGAGTCAATTGTTAGCTTTTGATGCAGTATGCAATGGGAGATAGCAATCACAAGATGCAAAATAATATGAAAGAAAGTAAATCTGTGAGATGACTGAAATATGCTATAAATAGAAATGATGGAAATGAATACAATGTAGCTATGGAGGAAATGGACACTCCATGAACAAAGCTACTTGACTACATTGCACCCATCACCAATATATGGTGATCTACACAACACTATGCTACTACCTACGAATATGCTCTGAGCTTCTATATTCTACTTGTTACAATGAGGCCCTTTTTATATAGGAAGATAGGTTCCTTGGCCAACACTCTACCTAGCTGTGCAAGGGACACCTTGCACATATACAACTTGCACATTGACACTTGTGCATTTATTACATTGCATGAAGTAACTAGATAACTTCCCCCTAAAGTAATCTAATGTCCTAAGTATGTACCTAGGAAGGTACATTTACATGACCCAAATGATGTAATATAATCTATTTCTAACACCCCCTGTATTACATTATTTGGGTATTGAAGACTTTAGTCTTCAATGTGAATCTCCTTCTTGATCTTGAGATTCAGATTCTTCTTCTCTATTTTTTGTAACCTATTCAAGCAAGTAGTTAGTGTCTTCATAACCTGTCATTCTTGCTGAAAGAGCTTTGACTTCATAATCATCTGTAGATTCTTCCAGTTCTTCGATTTCTTCTATCCTCTGAGCTAGATGTCCTTTTTTATTTCCTTTTCGATACTCCAATTGGGGATAATTGGTTGGATGTTGAAATTGTTGTTGATAAGGATTTTGATATTATCGTGGCTGAAATTGGTTCCCATTGTTCATCTGATTTCCTTGATTTTGATTTTTGGGATTGAACCTGCAATAGCTGGTACTATGGCCTTTTCTCTTGCATATCTGACAATACATGTTGTACCATGGTTTTTATCCTTTTGATGAAGAAGCAATGTTTCCATGTGGATTATCTTTAGATGCCAATGCAGTGTTAGTCATTTCATCTTTAATTGTATTTTCCACCTCATATTCCTATAGAATATTGACTAAGTCATCAAAAGAAGTATCTTTACTTAGGACTTGTAAAGATGTTACCAAATGTTTATAGTTGTCTGGAAGTGCTCTCATGGTTACTTGAGTAAGAAGTTCATCCTTAACTATTTCTCCTAAGGTCAATAATTTCCCTTTAATATATGCTACCTTCCTTAGGAATAGTTCTATGCTTTCTCCATTATTCATCTTTAATGAGTGAAGTTGAGTTTGAAGATGAAGAATAGTTGCCTTATTCTTTCCTTCAAATATTTTTTCTAGGCTTGTCCATGCATCTGAAGATGTTTTTGTTGAATTGATATAGGGTTGTATCTCATCAGTGATAGCAAAGGTTATTATCATTAGAGCCTTTGAATCATTTTCCTCAAACTTTAGGATTTCAATATCATCTGTGGTAGGTATCTGTGTTTTCCCTTTGACAATATCCCAAAGTTTTTCATATACCAGGATTGCTTTTACTTTATTCTTCCAGGAGAAATAATTAGGACCCTTGAGTAGTTGAGATTCTGCTAGGAAGAATTTGTTTGATGCCATTTAAATTCCCTAATATTAATCCTTAGATTTTGTAGGCTTCCTTATGTCTCCCTAGTAATGAGAGTATATACACCTAATGGAATTTTAGGTTTTGTAGAAAGCTTATATCTTCCCAATTATATAGAACTTGATAATATTTGGTAGATGCTATTATTATCAAGTTTTGTAGAATGCCTTATGACTCCCTAGTGATTTTGGAATATGATATAGTGCTCTTGTAAAATGTAGTTCAATTTTTGGTTGATTTTGTAAAGTTTTGTAAATATCAAAAATCAACTTTTCTAACACCTTATTACTCCTATTGAACTAAGCACTTTTCCAATTTTGAAGAGGTTTTAATGTTGGATTTCTTTTGTCCCTTTTGAGAAATTTTGAGACAAGAATATTATAAATTTCCAACCTTAGAAAAAACCTTAATAACCTCTTTTAATATCCCTTAGGATTTGATTTTAGTGTTTCTAATTTTCAATAACCTAATTTGGTGTTGTAATCCTTATAGCTCCCAAATATAGAAAATTAGAACACAATAATATTTGCAAATATTATAAATTTGATTTTTCTAGTAGTAACCCTTATTTCTCCTAGGTTTATTTTGCAAATATTATTTTGATTTGTTATATTTCACCCTTTGATTTTTGCTTTCAATATTGATATTTTCTCTAAGCTTTGACCTTAGTTTACAATCCTTATATCTCCCTAAGAATGAAAGCAATATTAAATAAGGGTTATTTCTTACCTTTCAATGTTGTATTACCACAATGTTCGGTGCCTTTTTCGGTTGTATATGACAACAATGTACTGTTCTCCTTTGGCACTAAAAACACTGTCCAAGCTTTGGAATCTCCTTGCCTTCAATGCATGAACATTGGTGCTTCAAACTATGGGGTCTTTGACCTCCCTTGACCAGAGATTTTAATGCTCTCTTCTCCTTGCTTCCACGCTGCACTTTGGCTTACCTTGACTATGCTATGAATACGAACTCCTTGGACTTGGGCACCTTTTTATGAAGGAGGAATCTTGGACCTTGTGACAAGTGTCACAACCATTTCTTATGAGCGCTTGAGAGAAGTAGAGATACCTCTTGCCACTTGTAAACCTTCTATCAGGTCTGAAAGGAACGTTATGTTCTAAGATGAGTACTCATTCTTTTCCATTCCAAGTGTCTCTTTTCTTTCTAACGTTCCAACCTCCTTTGTGTAACGCTCCTTGGTCAATCTTGTAATGGATGGGTGCTTGTGTGGGTGCTTGTGTGAGAGTTGTTAGGGTTATCTTTAGATAACAAGTGTCATCACCTCCTTGTGCATGAGTCTTCTACATAACACCCTCTCAACGTGCCTTGGCAAAGCTTCTTATTAGCAATGTGCCTTGGCCAATTCTTTCTTTGTTGTGAATGTTCGATGAGGTGGTTCCAGCTAATGCTTTTGGAGGCTTTTGAGTAGCTTTTGGTGGAGCTTTGGTGGTGCCTTGGTGGAGCTCTAGTGGTGCCTTGGTGGAGCTTTGGTGGTGCCTTGATGGAGCTCCTTGGATGTACATGGATTGCTATGCTTTCCCTCATTTTTTAAACCTATTTTGTATGCTCCTTTGTAGATGAGATTACCTTGGATGTAATGCTCTTTCTTTACTTTGTATTGTGTCTTCTTTTCTTGTAGGTTCGACCATCCAAAATGGAGGAATTGTGAGCCTTTTGAGAGGCTTCCTTTCTATGCTTGGAGTGTGCTAGTATCCAGTTATTCTTGACCTTGTAATAATGTGCCTTTAAGGCACTCTATATTATGCCCTAAGACCTGCGTAAAACAAATTAGAATGATGCACAATAATGTAATAACTTTTGGTTATAAAAACACCCTTTTGCACTCTCTTTTTGCACTATCTGATTTTATGATTTTATGGCAGATTTTAATAGAGGGGGATTTGAAGTGGTCTTCATTGAATATGCAACTTTCCCATTTTTCTTGGGTAATTTTATGAACTCCAAGCTTATAACCATTTTGTAGAACTCTCTTTTTTTTCCCCCCCCCTGCAATATAGCACTTATAATGCTTTGGATTTGAGACTCACCAAGTCTCAATTTTTGAAGCTTCCTTTGCTGAATTTAGTTAGTTGCTATTTTCTTCTCCAAAACTTGGAGGATTGAGCTATTTTTGGTGGCTTCCTTTGGCCACTAAAAGTTGTAGATTTTGGTGCACTAATGGTGTCTTTAGACACTTGATGCTAATATGATTTTGTGCCTTTCTCAAGAACACAAACACTAAGCTTTTTGAGAGTAATATAGTAGTGCAAATGAACCCACTAATATTTCACTTTTAATGCACTAAAAATCACACCTTATCACTCCAATCAACTCTCAAAATAACTTATAAGTGCACTTAATCAATTTACTACAACTAATCAAGAATAATCTAAAATGAATCTTCAAGAGTTATTCTACAATTTCACTACAAACAAAGTTGTAGGAACTAGTCTTCTTTTTCTTTCCAAAGTAGATATTTGGTAGTTGATAGATAGTTGTAATTTTATAATCTAATCAACTCCAAAGCTAATGTGCAAATGAACCTTAAAAGGAACTTTTCCCTTTTGCACTTTTGAAGACTGTAATTCAATTTTCCTCTTTTGCAACTCTAATCCAAATTAAGGTGCTTTAACAAATCTGATAAGTAATCCAATTAATGAATCTACTTGCACCAATAGTTGCTTACCTTTTTGAAAGCTTTTGTAGCTCTTTTGTAGCTTCTATAGAGGATGTAGATCTTGGTGTCTAAGATCACCAAGTTGCTGCTTTGAGTAGGATCTTGCTGCTTAGTTTCTTCTTCACCAAAAAGTGGTCTCAAACTTTCTTTTACGAGCCTAGGTTTTGATGATTTGATCCTTTAAGCAATCTTCTCCTTTTGCTATAGATTTGGAGAAGTCTTTATCTCTAAAATGGTGCCTTCTTGTTGTGAGAGGTAATCTTCAAATCTCTTGGATTTGGTAGGCTTCTCCTATCTTCAAGTCTTCTTGTCAAATTTTGACTTCAAGTAGGATCTTCTTCTCAAGATTCTGAATGTCTTGAGGTCTTCTGAGATTTGGCACTCCTTGCCAAATTCTTCTTCTTCTTTTGGGCTTGTTTTCGGATGGTGATAATTGTCCCAAATATTTCACTATCTTCTATAGTGAATTTCTCCAATGAGTTCTCCTTTGATGATTTCTTCAGTAAGGCTCTCCAAGCCTTTTACTGGATGCTCATTGAGACCTCCCCAAGGTCTTTGATCTTACAGCTTCTTCTGGTCTTCCTTGAGACCTTTTCTTCAACCTTCTACTCCTGAAAGTGTTGGTGGTGAGATCTTCTTCTAGATATCTGATTCTACTACTTCTAGATTCAAGCAGGACTCTCCTAGTCCTTCTTCTTCTTCCAAGACTAGAAGTTCTTCAATGAGATCTTCTCCTGATCTCTTTACCTTCAATTTTGCTTTAGGTGCTGGATTGATTCTGAAGAAGATACTCTTCCTAAATTTCTTGTAGGAAGTTTCCCAACTCACTGAATCTCCTTTCCCTACAACAAAGTATTAGTACTAAAATCTTAATCTACTTCTGAATAAGATACTCTCTTCTAGAGTCTTCTTCAGGATCAAGGCTTTTATGGCCTTTTTTTAGTATCAAGGCTTTTGTGGCCTTTTCTTTAATATCAAGGCTTCTATGGCCTTTTCTTCAAGATCAAGGCTTATATGGCCTTTTCTTCAAGATCAAGGCTTCTATGGCATTTTCTTAGATCAAGGTTTCTATGGCCTTTTCTTCTAGATCAAGGCTTCTATGGCCTTTTATTCTAGATCAAGGCTTCTATGGCCTTTTCTTCTAGATCAAGGCTACTATGGCCTTTTCTTCTTCTATGAAGTTCTCAATCTAGAAATGGAGATCTCCAATCTCCTAACTTCACCATGACTCTTCTCCAAAAGTCTTCTTTCATAATATTCTTTTCTTGCACAAGGAACTAATATCTACACTATGAAGGCACACCGACCTTTGGGAAATGAAGTTGAAGTCTCCTAGATTTCTATTGTAGGAGGTGTCCCAATCATCTAAGAATTAATTTTCTACAACAAAAGAAACTTTGGGCAATAGTTAACAAATTCTAGATATCCTGAATGATCTTCACTAGTTGATTTGTCAATCTAGTGGATTGAATGTTGAGTCCTAGTCTTCACGAGTTTTTCCTGCAACTCTGTGGAAAGACTCTAGCCAAATGTAATCTCAGTATTTTTGGAACTGAGATTTATTTCAGTCCTCACTTGTGGCTCTCCCTAATTCTACCACCTAGACTCTTCTAAGAGTTTTTGATAGTGGTTGGTCCAACAATGCATCAGGTTGACAAAAAACTTAGGCTCAATGATAATGGTGGTTTTCCTATTGATCTACTATGGCTAGATCTACCGTGGCTCTGATACCACTATTAGATTTTGATGCAGTATGCAATGGGAGATAGCAATCACAAGATGTAGAATAATATGAAAGAAAGTAAATCTGTGAGATGACTGAAATATGCTATAAATAGAAATGATAGAAATGAATACAATGTAGCTATGGAGGAAATGGACACTCCATGAACAAAGCTACTAGACTACATTGCACCCATCACCAATATATGGTGATCTACACAACACTATGCTACTACCTACGAATATGCTCTGAGCTTCTATATTTTACTTGTTACAATGAGGCCCTTTTTATATAGGAAGATAGGTTCCTTGGCCAACACTCTACCTAGTTGTGCAAGGGACACCTTGCACATATACAACTTGCACATTGACACTTGTGCATTTATTACATTGCATGAAGTAACTAGATAACTTCCCCCTAAAGTAATCTAATGTCCTAAGTATGTACCTAGGAAGGTACATTTACATGACCCAAATGATGTAATATAATCTATTTCTAACACCAAACATGATTTGATCTATAAGTTCATGGGTATTTGCCCTACCCTAATTTTTTTGCATTCATGGGTCCGAAAAATTGGGAGCCTCTTGGTGAGTATTCTTTGTGTTTTATTAGCAATGGATATTTTATTGTTAGTTTTTCTTCACTTGTCAATAGAAATAGGGCTTTTGAATCAAAAAAGAGGAATCATGGTCTAATAGGATTATTTGTTCAACCCTAGAGAGTGGGATTTGATCCTCAAATTGAACCCACTACTATCCCAATTTGGATCTATTTGTATGCACTTCCAATGGAGTTTTGGAGTGAGCAAGTATTGGAAATTATCGATAATTCCCTTGGAAGATATTTGGGTGTTTCCAAAGACACAATGGAAGGAAACACAATCGTTTATGCTATATTATGCATGGAAATGGATCTTAGCCAACCTTTGTCGGTAGAGGTTGAACTCAAACTTGCAGGACTATCTTGGATTCAACAACTAGATTATGATGTATTGCCCTTCAGGTATAGAGTTTACCATAAATATGGGTATTTGGCCCGATCCTGCCCAAACAATATGAACATAAAAATGGAGGCTCCTCTAGGAATGTCAAATATTCCTAAGGAGGGTAAGTCAACAATCAATAAAGAAACAAACAACATTTCTCAAGGTAAAGAAGCACAGGGAGCTGGTTTTGAACAACCCAAAAGAAGAAGGCAAAAGAAAAAATATGGTAAAGAGAAAACCCAACTCAAGCCCTCTAATAGGTATGAGATCTTCAAGACACTAGTGGACCAGGAATAAGAACAATTCATGGAAGGAGTGGATGGGAATAATAAAAATAATAACATCCATGTTCAAGCCCCTCTTTCACCTCCTCCCATCCTAGAGTAGGTAATTGAGTGTAGTGAGTTACCACAATCAGATATTGTAGGGGTATTGATAGTGCATAACCAAGAGCAACTGATAATTAAGGATGTCATCATGGGTATAGCTAGAAAAGAATATAGAAAGGCCAACTCTAAGGATAACTCAAGTGAAAAAGAGATTAAAAAATATTAGCTCTCAAGGAGTGGGTAGAAAATCAAATAAGGAATTGATAGCAGTTCAAGGAGATAAATTGATCATTGGAGGATCGATGAGGCCAATAGATTTTTATTGATCTCAAGGTAACCAATGATTATACAATTATGGAATGTTAGGGGTTTAAACAGTAGAACCCATCAATCTATTATTCAAAGACTCTTAGAAAAATGTAAAACATATTTTTTGCTTATCTAAGAGACAAAAATATCATTGGATCTTATGTGTAAAATAGTAAATAGACTTTGGAGGGGTGTTGGTCATATGGAAGTGGCTGCCCAAGGGGTCTCAAGGAGGATAGTTACTTTTTGGAACTCTCTTGAATGGATGAAAATAGAACATATAGCTTGGAGGGGTGTCCTCACATCACATTTTAGGAACAATGTGATAGTTGAGCAGGTTTTAATCACAAATTTTTATGGGGCTCAAAACCTAGATGGTCAGATGCATCAATGGAAAGTGGTGCATAACATGAGAGTCTCAAGGGAGGAGTTAGACTGGATTGTTGCTGGGGATTTTAATGCTAAATTATCCTCTAGAGATCAGGAAGGGGGAACCCCAATTTTGGACCTAGGGGATCGACTTATGATTGCCCAAGTCCATGCATTACACTTGGTGGATATTAAATGCCCTGGAACCAACTATACTTGGACTAATAAGAGGAGGGAGCCACATAGCAAGAAGGTGAAGTTAGATCATTTTTTGGTTTCAAAGGAGGCATTTGTGAAATGGAATATAAAATTTTAGATTTTGGAGGGTCCAATTTCAGATCACTTTCCCATTTTGTTGGAAGGGGGATCAAGATAGTGCAACATCACAAACCATTCAAATTTGAAAACTTTTGGTTACAAAAAGAGGAACTTCGAAATAAAATTCCACAATGGTGGGAAGAGGGTCACCCAACATATGGGACAACAATGTTTAGATTCCACAAGCAACTTCATTATGTCAAGGATCAACTAAAACAATGGAGGTGAGCTAACAAGATAGACTTCCAAGTCCAAAGAGCTCCATTGGTGGCTATATGGGATGAGGTTCAAAAACACTTAAGGGAAGGAACAATTATAGAGCAACTCAAAGAAGAGGATGATGCATTGCATAAAGCGGTTGAGGACATTGACAACCAAGAGGAGATCTACTGGAAATAGAGAGCAAGAACCACTTGGTTATTAGAAGGTGATAAAAATACCAAATTTTTCCATCGGTCTGCCTGTGCTAGGAGACAGATGAACAACATGGAAGCTCTTCAAGATGAGAAGGGACACTCCTTTGATACAATTCTAGGTATGCATTTCCATTCAATGGATTATTTTTCTAAACTATTTAAGGAAAGTATGGTGCAAGATGAAGAGGCTCAAAAAGAAGTTCTTGTTGTCATACCCTCTATTATCTCTAAAGAAGAAAATCAGGCCCTACTTAAACCCATTGATAGAGAGGAACTGAAGAAAGTAGTCTTTGGAATGAGCACCGAAAAACACCAAGTCTATATGGCTTTCCAATTGAGTTTTTTCAGGCCTTCTGGGACAACTTGGAGGAGGATGTAATGGTTGTTATAGAGGAGTCCAAAGGTAGTAAAATAATGCTTAAAGCATTAAATCATACTTTCATTGCCTTAATTCCAAAAGAGGAGGAGGGGGTGCATATTTTAGATTATAGACCTATTGCCTTATGCAATGTCATATATAAAATAATCACAAAGGTAATGGTTGAGTGGCTAAAACCTCTTCTACATAGCATTATCTCCTTGAAGCAAGGGGGTTTTGTAGAGGGCAAGAAAATATTGGATGGTGTGGTTCTAGATCAGGAGGCAATCCATTCAATGCAAAAATATGGTAATAGGGGAATGTTCATAAAATTGGATATGTCAAAGGCTTATGATAGGGTGGAGTGGAGCTTCTTGTCAAAGATGATGGCAGCCTTTGGTTTCTCTTAAGATTGGATAGAATGGGTCATGAGTTGTGTTTCTACTCTAATATACTCAATGTTAATCAAAGACCTTCCCTCACAATCGTTTGGAGCTACTCGAGGCCTTCATCAAGGAGATCCTTGTTCCCCCTATATTTTTCTCATATTGGTTGAAGGTTTGGGTAGACTCATCTTGAGGAGAAGACAACAAGGTTTTCTAACAGGTATCAAGGTGGGTGAGGAAGTTTTGACTCACCTATAGTTTGTGGATGACACAAGATTGGTGGGAGTGGCCAACTTTAGGGAAGCAAGAATGATTAGAGATACTCTTAATGTCTACCTTAGGGCCACAAACCAAGTCATCAATGATAAAAAATCCAAAGTGGTCTTTTTCAATCTTGATCAAAGGCTTTAGGATAGAATTTTAGAGATCTTGGGATTCATGAGGACTTCTCTCCTAGTGGTATACTTGGGGGTCCCTTTGCATTTTAAACCACACAAAAAATAGATATTTGGAGGAATATTTTGGATTGTATCAAGGAAAGAATTAATCATTGGTCTCACAAATGGTTAAGCTATGGGGGTAGATTAACATTTTTATAGTCAATCATTCAAGCCATGCCAATTTATAAATTTTCTATCCTTGTTGCCCCACATACCATATGGAAAGAGTTGGACAAGATGGCTAGAAAATTTTTATGGGGAGGAGTAAAAGGAGAGAGAAAATGGGCCTTAGTAGGTTGGGAGAAAGTAATCCAACCCAAGGTAAAAGGAGGTTTAGGACTGAGGAGATCAAAGTTAAATAATAAAGCTTTGGCTAGAAAGCTTTACTGGAGGTGGATTTCCCAACCAACTTCTTTATTCAGTAGAGTTTTAACTAGTAAATATTTGGGACAGGTAAACCCAAATGAGGTGGGTCATTTCTCTTTGGATGGTAATGGATCCTTAGTGTGGCAGGATCTAAAGTTAGGATCTCAAGTAGTGAAATATGGATTATTTTGGAAAGTGGGGAGAGGGGAGAAGGCACAATTTTGGACAGATTCATGGGATCAATACCCACCTATCATTGTTGAATTCCCAGAATTACAACCAATAAAAACAACCATGGAAACTAAGGGTTGGATCCAAATTGAAAGTTATTTCAACACTAGTCAGCTGGGGGATTATAAGTTTAAGCAGTTTAAGAAGTTGGATGAGTGGCCAATTTCAATCCCTCCAGAATTGACACCCATCATGACTAAAATCTTGGCAAAAATATTTCTCACAGGTAGAGATGAGGAGGATGAATTATCTTGGGGCTATGGGAGCCTTGGTGTCTACATAGTGAAGGATGGATATGATAAGATCCTTCCAAAGCCTCCTCCTCATGCATATCAGGTTGAGGATTGGAGAAATATTTGGTAGTCCAAGGGTTGGCCGAAAGTAAACTTTTTGCCTAGCAATTCATGCATAATGGAATTATTACTTTTGATAATCTCAGACGTAGGGGAATCATTGGTCCATCTCAATGTATTTTATGCTACAAGAGTGAGGAAACATCTGACCACTTGATGTTTGAGTGCCCATTCACATGTCAGATCTGGGAGAGATGGTTTTTATCTTATAAAATTTGAGTTAATGGTGATTTGAATCGGATTAATATTTGGGAAATATGGAAGAGGGGTAGATTTAAATCTAAAGCTCTTTGTATCGGTTGGGAGCTTGGATTAAACTTCATTTGGTGGCAAGTGTGGTTGGAGAGAAATGGTAGAATTTTTAGAGAAACCTTTTCATCTTTAGATGGAGTTTGGTAGGTCATTTGGAGCAAAGTCACAAAAACTGTGGTAGTGTATGCTAAAGAGGAAACTCAGGATGTTATAGGGACAATGGAGAAGGAATTTGAAGTGCAAGAGGGGTAAGATAGAGCTAGTTGGAAACCACCCCTAGAAGGTTGGATTAAAATTAATACTGATGGAGCTGCAAAAGGCAATCCGGATAGAGCTGGAATTGGAGTGGTTTGCAGGAATCATGTTGGGACAATGCTCTATTGGGAACTGTAAGGCCTGGGAAGGGCCACGAACAATGAAGCAGAAGCCTTAGCTATCAAATCTACTTCTATTTGGGCAGTAAAACAAGGTTATAGGAGGATAATCCTAGAATAAAATTCTCAAATAATGGTAGGAGCTCTGGATTGCATGAGGAACTTTGCTTTGAAGACATGGAGGTTGAGGATTCTTGTCACTCAAATTAAGGAATTGTGGAGGGAATTAGATGATGTGATTCCATTTTATGTGAGTAGAGATCTAAATAAAGTGGCAAACTTCCTGGCTAAGATGGGTACTGAGAAGGAGGTAGGGGTTCAATGGCATAGTGACATGGCTATTGAGGATGAGATGATTAGGCAGGTTGGTGAGCAAATCCAATGTTTAGCTAATTTGGACAACCATTGTAGAAATATGGTTTAGGAGATTTGGCTCCAATGTAGATCTTCTTTTACAGTTGTAAATAGGTGAACAACCATTGTAGAAATATGGTTTAGGAGATTTGGCTCCAATGCAAATATTCTTTTACTATTGTAAACATGTGTTCTCTTTGGCTAAGGTTAGAAGAAGTCTCATCCCAACTTGTAAATGATCTTGTTTTAATATAAGTTTTTCAAATTATTTTTCAAAAACTTATGGTTATAAGCATTTTTACAATTAAGTCTTGATAAAGTTTATAACAAAATAATTAGTCTTCCAAGGAATATTATTCTTTTATTGTTTAGTTGTGTAGGTTCTTAGTTACAAAGATAGGGATTCCTATACAAATACAAACTTCTCATGGGCTAATTTTTAACTCATTGTCATCTCACACATATTCACTATCATGTGTCAGGGTCATAACACCACCTATGATATTGTCATAACATTGACATAATGTCAAATTTTTTGTTTTAAACTATTTTGATGCTAAGATAATGCTATGTTGGTGTTATAGAGTCTCTATAATTAATTTTCTTTGCTTAAACCTGCTACCTTTGCATCATATTCCTTCAAAATTAGAAAAATCTAAAAATATTTGGGCATGATATAGTTATGTCTAAAATGGGACAAACTCTTGAATAAAACTTTGTTCTATTTCACTACATCTTTGAAGCCTTAAATAATTTAATTATGGAATTAAACCTTCATTGTATATAACTTTTAATGATATCACCATAAAGTATCAAAACTCAAATCATTTCATGTAATAGAGTTACACCTTCTACAAGCATCCCCTATCAAAATTATCCTGGTAATTTCTCCTTCTAATTATATGATCAATACACCATACAAAAACTTGTTATAATGGCTATTTGTCCTTATTTATAGTATAATGTGAATCCATGAAAGGATTCATTGATTTGAACCAATCTAAACAAAATCTAAAATCAAATTAAACAAGTGGATGTAAAAAGTTACAATAAAAGGGTTCATTATAGAAGAAAAATGAATATGCAAACCTATTAGAGGGTACACAAGGTTGACTATATAGTATTCTCAATATTTGAACTAATGAGCATTTAAGTTCACCAAAGAATCAAGGTATAGGGTTTTATTAAAAAACCAAAGGGTAACTATGTTGATTGACTTGGGTAGCACTCATCATTTTATTAGTAGAGATGTAGCAAAGAGGTAGGGATTGCATGTGTAAAATTTGAAAAACTTTAAAATATTGACTGACAATGGAGGGACATCAACTAATGTGGAAAAAACCTTAAATATCAAATTCATTATCAATAGCTATACATGGATTGGTACATAGTTTGTGTTGGATTTGAGAGGTGTAAATATTGTCACGAACTCCAATGGATGGCTCAATTGTATGATATTACCATGAATATATAGAAGTTATATATACACATATCTACATATACATATACATGTAAATCTAATCAAACTCTAGTGGATATAGTCACTACCTTCCAAAGTGGTAAGTTCACATAATGGAAAAGATTTTGTATATGAAAGGTAAAGGCATATTAGCACAACTTTTCTCTATGGATGTCAAAATAGAAACATAATACTCCTTGGATAAATCTCTCTATACATATGCAAAATATTATTAGGAAATGTGAGAAGGGTTTTTAATAACCCAATGGATTATATGATATGTCATGCCTTCTAGATATCTCGAAGCATAAAAGATAAAAATAGAGAAGTTAGTACATAACATACTATAATAAGGTATAATCAGATTTTACACTAGCCTATACTTATTGTTAGTACTAATGATTAGAAGGGAGGATGAGTCATTGATAAGGTGCCTATAATTTCATCCACTTAATAATCTTACTATCAAATATATATTTTCTATTTCTACTATTGAAGGTTCATCAAATAAATTACACTGGGCTCAATTTTTACAAAACTAGTTTTGAGATGGATTTTTCATTAAATAAGAGTGAAAGACAAAGATATATTATTTTATGTCTATTTTATCTAAACTATGAGAAAAAGGTTAGGTTTAAAATATGAAATAGTATCAAATGGATTTTTCAGAAATCCATAGCCATAGTCTACATCTAAACTAAACAAATACATAACATACATTCAAATAAAACACTAATAGAAATGAAAGAGAGATCCATAATGAGTTATTCCAATTACATTTAAAGAAGTGACAAAAATACACAATTCAAAAATTAAATATCATACACATTCCATGAACATTCATTACAATTTTTTATAGAAAATATCTTAATTTCTTGGATTTCCAATGAAGATCCTTATCTCTTATTTATACATAAATTATTTAAAGTAAAACCTAGATTCTAAAAAGAAACCCTAACTTCCATTTTTTAATGTTAAAATAAGAGTATGAAACTTCTTTAGAAATTTTGATGGCAAATGGTTATTATTCAACAAAATATATCTCTAAAATTACTTCTATCATGCCCTTGGTAGCTGCTCTCTTTTATCTTCAAATTGGTGGTCTATTTTTGTTTAACAAGAAATTCCAAGAGATCCTAAATTAATTTTATTTAATTTTTGATGTATCTCAAGTCTATTATAGGCTATAGTTAGGTGAATTGACACCTCTTTCTACTAGTTTTATTGCTTTTTTAATACTTGTTTAGTGAATCAATATTGACATCAACCTAATTTGTTAGTATTGTGTTAGTGAATCATCATTCAACCAATTGGTTGGTTTGAGATTTGGATATTTTCTTATTTTTATATTTTTTTGATCAAAATATTTCATTGACATGGCTCTACTAACATGTTTCTTGATTATCTATTTTATGAGTTGCAATGTCAATGATAATGGGTTCATTTATTTGCCTTTAGTTCACTTTTTTTTTATCTACATGGGCCTAAACATCAATGTGGTAGTGATATGGTGACCACCACCCCTTCAATTTTCCTCTTCCTTTAGTTTGATAGATCATTACCTCAAGCACTCTTTGCTTCACTTGGCTCACGATAGGTGCACTAATGTCATATCTATGTCATGATCTAGTGGTTCAATGACTTAAAAAAAAAACTTTCTATTTTTCTTTCTCTTTTCCAATTTAGTATTTTGGTTGGTTAGAGTAATGTCATCATTATGTAACCCCATTCAGTGGATCAATGCTCAACATATCAATACTTGATAAATTGATAATTAACTATATGAGACTTTTCCTTTTGATGGATCAACTTTTGGGATGATGAATTCGTGATGTTTAGTAGATTGGTACTTCCTAAAATGAAATAAATTTTATATTGGAACTTTGTTATTCTTGAAGCATTTCTTATTGATATTTTTTTGTATTTTTTGATATATTCAATTGATTTGATCTATTTGATTAAGTGCTTTATTTATCAATTTGTACTCTACTTTGATAGTGTAACTGAGCTATTATTTATTACCTAATAAGAGTCGTGAAAACACTACAACTTTGGTAATTTATGGATGAGTGAGTCTTAATGGCTATAAAAAAAAAAAAAAAAAAAAAAAAAAAAAAAAAAAACATTCCCCCACCAAAATAAATTAAAAAAAAAAAAATTTTTTTTTAAATTATTATTTCTTTCTCTTCCCCTCCCCTCCCTAAAAAAATAACAAATTTCGCCCTTTTTACATCCATTAATTTATTTATACCTACCTCACCACCCCCCGCCATCTTTTTTTCATATATTCAGACATCTAATTTAATTTTTTTCTCGTAGGTGCCCCTTAGCCATGATAAACTTTTGATTTATTTGTCATACCAATCTATTGGATCTTAGAAAGAGATTTATCATAAAACTAGTCCAAAGTGAATGAGACTAGGCTAAGCTTTTCATCTAGTTTAGTCCTAATACCACTATTCATGGCATCAACCCATTTTATTAGGTTCTAATTTTTTATATATAAAGTAATTGCACTTAGCCATTTTGATGTAGAATTTATCCCATAGAGAGGTGCATAACCTTGATTAATTGATTTCATTTATAATGCTACTATAAAATATATATTTTCAATTTCTACTATTGAGGATTCATCAAATAAATTACATGGATATCAATTTTCACCTAGTTTTAAGATGGATATTTTATCAAATAAGGGTCAAATAGGAATACATACTATGATATACCTAGTATTATATATACCCTAACATGATTGGAATAAATGGTTTTCACTCAATCAATCCATGGAGAGGATCAAATCCCCTTTTATTTTTATCTATTTTACTTAAAATTTGAGGAAAAGTGTTTGAATATTAAAAAATAAATGTAAAAATAAATTAATAATAATAATTAAAGCGATCTCAATGGGTTTCTCTAAAAATCTATATGATAAAAAGGGTTAGAAGGTACAAAAAATAAGAAAGTATTGATTAATTAAAGTGAATCCAATGGATTTCTTAAAACTCCATAGTCACAATCTACCTATGAAGTTAATAAATATGAAACATACATTCAAAGAAAGTACTAATAGGAATAGAAGAAGAGAGACACAATCAGTTATTTCATTTAAACTCAAAGGGATGAGAGAAATAGATAGTTCAAAAGTAAAAAATCATACATATTCCATGAACATTGATTGCATTTTTTTTGGCTTAATATTTATAGCAATAAGGGTAGATTAAATTCTTTTATTGCCAAAAATATCCTTATGAATGATCCTTTTTTTCAATTGGTTGTATAGGATTGAAACGGACTCCACCAATGTCATCACCACATAGTGGGTTTACAATAGCTTGGATATTATCCATGTATCACTTAGCAAGATTCAAACTTAAATCTCCTTCTTGAAGGTTGAATAAACTCACTAGTTGAGCTAATGCTATTTGATCTTATGAATGATACTTATCTCTTATTTATAGATACCAATATTTAAAGTAAACCCTAACTTCTCAAAAGAAACCATAACTTCTATTTTTAATGTTAAAATAAGAGTATGAAAATTCTTTAAAAAATTGATGGCAATTGGTTTCTCTTCAACCAAATCTATCTCTAAAATCACTTCTATCATGCTCTTGGTAGTTGCACTCTTTTATATTCAACTTAGTGGTCAACTTGTCTTTAACAAGCAATTAAAATAAATCCCACATTATTTTCTTCACTTTTGGATGTATCCCAAGTCTATTAAAGGCTATAGTGGGGTGAATTGGAACCTCTTTCTACTAGTTTTTATGTTCTTTTAATGCTTGTTTACTAAATCAACATTGACATAAATCCAATTTATAGGGAGATTGATGAGTGTTAGTGAATCATAATTCAACAAATTGGTTGGTTTGAAACTTTGTCATTTATGATTTTTTTATTTCTATTGATCATCTTTTTGTTGATATGGCCCCCCTCACATATTGTTTATAAATGATTTGGATTATGAATTTAGATAGTAGTGATAATGGGTTAGTTCCTTTGCAATTGGTTCATGTTTATTTTTTATCTACATTGATGAGGTCATATTATGTTTACATTAAGGTTAGGTTCATAGGACTAGGTTTATTTTTGTTAATAAATGTTAAGCCTAGGTGCTTATTTTTATTTGTTGGTACTAATAAATTAATGTGAACCTATAAACTCACGTGGGATTCTAGATAGCCAAGTTTGGCTACTAGCTAGGTTTAGTTAGGAGTTAGGATTAGATCACTATTTGTTAGATACTTTCTTGTTTCTCCCAAGATGAGCACCTTCATGAGACATGGGAGATGAGCATATTGTTTAATATTGGAATCATGAATGCCAATTTAAAATTAAGGTTTAATAAAAATATTCATTGAGGATTGATACCTCAACATTGATATCAGAGCAATAATCATTGGTTTGCTCATGCTTTGCTGCATCGCATAATTATTTTTATTTATGGTGGCATTGGATAACATGTTAAGAAGTTACCACATCATGATTGTAATATTGAACGTGAGTTCAACATATAACAGTTCCATCATGTTAAGTATACAATTAATTAAATCTTCTAGCATCTGTGTTGTTTTAGGATAGTCGACTAATGATATTCTAAAAATAAATATGATCTTCATTGCCATTGTTTCCTGATCGGTATGAGTAAACACACTCACCATATGGACATGTGAATTCACCTTCAATGACATAATTTAGGTCATCATATCACGACCTTAACATTTATCATCAAGAGACCCCCTATCTAAGGGCCATCCTCATGCTTTGATGACATAGTGTTGGTTGTCTTTCGGTGATAGGCTCATCATCGTCAAGCCCTTCGATTATGTGAGATCGACTGTCTTTCAATGACAAGATCATTATCATCGAGCCCAGGAAGGATAAATATTTACTTATTGTGGTAATTAGCAATAGTAAGGAGGTTTTTTAGCACTAAAGAATAATAGAAAGGAAATTCACCAGACATAATGCTTCAAGTGTTACATTGTAGAGGGAAGTGAAACGTTTTTTAACATTACTACATGCAAACATCCATGTTGCAAGTGCTTGGTGTATATGAAAAGAGGTCCACACAAGCAATGGAGAAGAGGTGCATTTGAACAACAAAGCAAAGACATGTGGATGAGTTAAAGTGAATGCAAAAGGAGACTTTGTAAGGTCAATTTTATATTTAGGATTTTTGGAGTTATAAGGTTTATTTTTAGTTAAGGTTTGAAGTTTAATTAAGTTTGACTTAGGAGTTATAAGGGTTAGATAAAGTTATTTTTAAAGTATTTGAGTTTTTTGAATTTTATAAGTTTGGAGTGATAAGTTATTTAAAGTTTTGAAGTTTTGTAAGTTTGGAGTGATAAGGAATTCAACTAGTTTATTTGATTGAAATTTTTATAAGTTTTTTAAGTTTGAAGAATTTTTTAATTTGGAGTTTTATTTTTGAGAAAATTAAAATTGATATTTTTTTTAATTTTTGCAAATTTAAATATTTGGGAGGTAAAAGGTTTACAATTTTAAATATTTTTTTACAAATTTCATATTATGTTTTCTAAACTAGGGATTCATAAGGTTTACTACTTCATAGGAATTAAATTAGTGAATTTGAATTATTTAAACCTAGGAGTTATAAGGTTTTCTACCTCAAAGGATTTAATTTTTTTTTGAATGAGTTCTATTATGTCTAACAACAAAATTTTCCTTTTTGAGTCACAAATTTTGAAAGGACCAAATTTTGCATCATGGAAAAACAAAATAAAATCAATTCTAGTTGTAGAAAAACTTTGGGATATAGTTAGTGGAACAAAGACAAAACCTAGTGAGGATGCAAGAGAAATACAAATATTTGAAGAAGGTGATGCTAAAGAACTTATGTTGATAACATTTGGAATAATTGATGAAATACAACCTTACTTAAGTGGAGCAAAAACTTCTACAAAAGCATGGAATACACTATGCAAAATATTTGAAGGGAAAAACAAAGCTACTATTCTCAATCTTCAATCTCAGTTGTATTCCTTAAAAGTCAATAGTGGAGAAAGTATAGAACTCTTTCTTTTAAAAGTAGCAGATATAAAAGCAAAGCTATTAACTCTAGGAGAAAAAGTAGAAGATAAATTTCTTGTTCAAGTAATATTAAGAGCACTTCCAAAGAACTACAAACATCTAGTCACATCTTTGCAAGTCTTAAGTAAAGAAACTACATTTGATGATTTAGTCAACATTCTACAAGAATATGAAGTAGAAAACTTAGTCAAAGATGAAATGACTAATAATGCCTTGGTATCAAAAGATAATACACAAGGTAATATTACTTCAACTTCAAGATACAAATCTAATTAGAATTCAAGATGTTGTTAAATATGTAAGAGAAGGGGCCATAGTACAAATTTTTGTAGATACAATCAAATAAATTGGTATCAAGACAACGAAATGAATATGAATGAGGGAGGTCAAATAAATAAATCAATGCAACAAAGACAATATCTCAATACCGATACAATCCTCAACGACAACAAAAATTTCAATCTCAACATCAACAATGTCAATATCATTCTCAGTATCAATATGGTCATCAACAACAACCATAGTTATAATATAGAGAAGGCAATCAAAAAGGAAATTTAGCTCAATAAATTTATGAAAATCAAGAATTGGAATAACCATATAAAAAAAATGAATATAAAGTTCTTACAGTAAAACTTTTGATAAATGAAAAAATTCATTCTAAGGATACTAATGTTGTAGAACATCAAAATACAAGAATTGAAATTGCAAGAAGACAATCAGGTTAAATTATGATCAAGGTTGATAAGAATAAAATAAATAAGCATGAGAATAAGATCATAAAAGTAAATAAAAAGATAGCAAAACAAAAACAAGTATTGGAACAAAAACCTAATGGATCACATACTAAAGATGGTCACTTGAAGATTGAAGACAAAGATGAAGACCATGATTGAATACTAAAGTCTTCAATAACCAGATTATGTAATCAAGGGGGTGTTAAGTAATTACATAATTTGATACATGCTAATGTACCCCCATGGTACCTTTATGGTACATTTGTAAATAATAGATTAGGGTTGATTCATAGTTAGAGTGTGATTTATATTTCCACTTTTATGTAAGTATGAATGTGTAGAAAATGCATGTGTCATGTGAGTTAGAGTGCAAGTGTAAGTTGATTCTATTTGCACAAGTGTATTTTATGTAAGAGCGCAAATATTAATGCAAATATGTGCACAAGTGTCTTAGATTAGAGAGTGCAAGTAGAATTATAAGAGTCATGTGTAGGTGTGCATATGTTATAGTGTCAAGTGTTCATCAAGTATGCAAGTGGCAAGTAGATAAGCCAAGAGTCATGAGACTTGGCATATGGAGATCAATAGTCTAGTGTTTGAAGAGTCATATCACTATCACTATGGATATATTATGGAGACAATGATCCATAAACAAGTATTACAAGCATCACAAGTATCACAAGTATTAAAAGCATTATAAGCATTACAAGCACCATGATCATTATTGTAAGAGAGAGAGGAGTAATAAAGCTTGTATACATTTTGAGCAATTAATATTGTAAGTTGTTCTTCATGCATAGTGTAGACACCAAATCCTAGCCACTTGTCCACCATCACCCATTCCCACCATTCAATTGGTCATTCCATGCCTTTCCCGTCATCTAATGGCCAACTTTAGCCTTTTCTCGCTATTTACCGACCCCTATTTGACTTATTCATGTTTATTTTATATTATTTTTAAATATAATATTTTATATTATATTTTAATATATTTATTATAAAATATATATTTATAAGCCAAATCAACCTCGACCGTTCGATCCAATCTAATATCAACCGCCCATCTTCCATAATCCATGTCACACCTAAAGTTTAATATCAGCCTTTGGATATGTTTTAATATTACCCACATAATCAAAAGTGTTAAGCTAAAATCCTAAGAAAACCTTAGGCTCGATAATAAATAGGAGCATTCTCATGCTCAATCCTTAGAACTTCTGCTAATTGGTTCAAACTAGCTTTGATTGGAACTCTTGCTTTCTGAGTGAATTCGACCTATATTGCCTTAGTTTTGCCCTAGCATAGCCTCCCCCAAAATCCTAGCTTACCCTAGGATTTTTGGATTCTAGCCATATTCGTATCCCATTTCCATCACCACCATTTTCTTTCATTTGTTGAGCCCTTCGCATCCTCCTGATCCGCTTCTGCAGATCTAACCCTAATCTACAGTGTTTCCAAGCACCTCTTACATTCTACATGCATAAAACAACGCTTGCTATCCCCACAGTCGCAGACCAAATCCTACCACATAAGATCATCAGGTGTCATCAGGGAATCCTACCATCAATCTACAACAAAGCAACATAACAACAAAGTAAGTATTTTATGCATTTTTATTTGATGTTATTTAGATTCTGCATGTTTTTTTTATTCATATCTAGGGTTTTTAGTTTACATTTATGAGGGTTCACACTATGGAACCCTTATTTTATTTTCTAATGGCTCTATGTTTGTTGTGTGTGCAGGATCAGGTAGCATTCATCAAGGATTATTGAGTAGCTACTGAAGCTAGAGTGGTCTGATTACAGATAACCCGAAGCCCACTCATCCTATTAGAAGCAAGATACATTGGAGACACTACTTGTTTGTAGCTAGGGTTTCAGAGAACCCTGGCTCCTGTATTTATTGTATCAAAATAGGTTCTTTTGAACAAATATATTATAAAAAAGGAGTTTCTTAACTCCCCCCATTTATTGAATAAAATCATATTTTGTGCAGTCTCTTGTTCATTGAAATTATTTTACTTTCATATTTGTTTTAGTGTCGTATTTTCTCTTCACAAATGACAATCACGGTGGGGCCCCACACGGGTTCTACTTTCTTATTTACTTTTTTGTACTAATTTAATTCTATTCATTTTATAGGGTTTTTTGGAGCAAAAAATAGCCAAAATTATTGGTTAGGGTTTCTAGAAGGTCTTGTGATAGTTTGCAGATAGGTGCACAAGCGCTTTGTAGCACCTACTGATCCCCACAGGTGCTCTTCTGCACATACGCATGCACCCTACTATGCCTATGCAGGTGCCTAGCTACGCATAGCAGTAATTTAGAGTAGAGCTTAGGCTTCTAGGTAAGCCTTGCATCCATCCTGTTCCAATTCCTGTTTTTACATATTTTATTATTTCACTGCTTATTTTCAGATTTTAAGCTTAAAACGAACACACATTAAGAAATCTGAAAAAGAGATCATTTTATATTGCATCTGTGCATTCATTCATCACATATTTTGAGTTTTTTATTTTGAAAAAAATTGCAAATTCAAATAATTCCTACATCTTTCTGCTTGTATTTGAAAGTGAAAAGCATTAACTACAATTTACATCTTAGGAGTTAAGGGTTTATTATTTTACTTATCTAAGTAGGAACAATACTTAAATGCAAAAAGTATTTCTGCCCTTTGGGTGACTCCTTTGGTAGAGATATGGACGAACCCTTCGGTTGCTATCTAGGCAGGGGGTTTTAAGCAATGTACTTCACACTCTTTAGAATAAATTTATACTTATGTGTTGGATTCTAATTTAGATTTGTAAAATTTATTATCTTTAGCATTGTTTATCCAAAATAAAGAACAAAATTTTTTAAAATTAATCACACACAACATGTTGCACTTTAAATAGTAGTGGTTGGATTTCATCACCAGCCATTTCTTGAGATTTGGTGATGGTGGCAGTCATTTCCATCCACCAATCTATACCCTTAGACACCTTAGGAATACCCCCGAGCAAACTTGTTGGATTTAATCACCAATTAGAATCTCGTTGCCCCATCCAGCCATAGTTTTTCACCTTTATTTTTCATTAAGAAATATTTGGATACATCAAACACACAAGATTGTCATTTCTAAAAGGAATTTACATAAAAAGTGATAATCAATGAATCAGGTAAGCCACACAAGGTGAAACTTAGGATTTATTATTTTCTTTATTTCTAAATTTTAGCTTTACTTTCAGTTTTGGATATTTAAGTTGACAATCCTAAAATTGTATTTTGATTTAATTATTTTATGGTTCTAAATCGAAACCAAACAAAGATATTAAATCAAAATAATTTAATGGAAAATATAACAAAAACACCCGCTACTTCAGTAGCCAACCCTTCCAATTCTATCCAACCTAGTCCATCTAGGACCATTCACCCATCTCTCCTACAAGAGGGATCCATTCCCCAAAATATTGAGCAACCATACACCCAAATTGACATGGACAAGGTAGAATCCATCTACAGGTCTTCTAACTATGTCCTAGAATCCATTAGCCAAGACTATGTTAAACAACCAAAATTAGCTACATCCTGCCCATCCAACCCCACTCGAGGATATCCTAATTTTGCTTATGAATATGGTATGCCCTCTTCTCCTAGTCTAGCCCAACAAAACCCAAGTGTTTTTAACACTCATCCCCCATCTGGCTATACCCAAATATGTTCCAATCCTTTGTATGAGGAGTATGTTAATGCTACCTCATAGATACCAACTTCCCAATTTGTCACATCAAGTGCAACTTGCTCCATGCCCATTTCCTCTAATCCATCGACATCCATATCTGCATCTTCTAATCTATCTATATCCTTGTCAATTTCCTCCATGTCTGAACAATAACTTCAGGATATATCAAGTCTCATGAATAAATTTCTTCTACAACATGAAAACGCTAGACAACAAGTTCATGTAAATCCTGCACTTCCTATAGTTTCAACCCAACCAACCATGGCCAACCAAAATTCCACCTGGGTACCCCAATCTTCAGTGGTGTCCATCCCCAATCCACCCCTCATTCAAAATCCAACCCCTCCAATCATAATTTCTTCTAGCAAACCCAATCAATTCTTCCAAAATCTTCCTCATCAATATTCTCCTTATTTCAACCATCAATCTTCCCCCCATCAATTTCAAATCAGTCAATTCCATCAAAACCATATAATCACTCTCCAAAACTTTTCTTCTAATCCATCTCCAAATCATCAGGTTATTCAAGGCTTCCACATTCCTGGGGAAGATCTTAGGATTCAGACCATGCAAAAACAAATAGATCAGTTTATGCAAAACACTCCTGGCATGTCAAGTCAAAAACCAACTCTAAGCCAACTGATCCATCAACCAATTCATCCTTCAGTACCATCACCGCCATATCCGATAGACTTTACATTACCGAAGTTTGACAAGTTTAGGGGAACCGAGGACACCAAGGAGCATGTTAGTTCATTTATTCATGCATGCTTTTGGATTCAAACCGACAATGCCCTCATGCTTTGAATATTTCCTCAAACATTAGGATGAGATGCCATAGAGTGGTTCAATCAGCTACCAACTCATAGTATTTATACTTTTACCCAACTAATTGACCTATTCCTTGAGCATTTTGTCCTAAACATAAAAAATAAGGTTTCATTATCAGATGTATATGAATTAAGACAATGGGATGATAAATCTATCTATAATTTTGGAAACCGTTGGAGGGCAGTCATTACCAAATTGCCATTCTCCCTCCCAATGGATGAAATCATCAAATTATTTACCAATAGTTGCTTAAAACCCATCTCTTGGATGCTTCAACTTCATACCTATTGTTCATTTGAAGAAGCCTTAACACAAGCTAGCGTCATTGAGGAGATAAAAATCCAAGAGGACGTAATTAAGCCTAAAAAGAAAGAATGGTAAAACAAGGGTAAATTTAAAAGCAATCAATCAGGCCAAAATAAGTCATCACAAGCCTCTTCATCTAGTCCATCTAATCAAGTAAATCAAGTGGTGATGAGCCAGCCCATAATGGCTCAACAACCCGTGCAACAACTGCAACAAATTTCTTATCATGCAGTCCCCTCGATAACTCAAGCACTCATAATATAAAACACAACATAAACTATAGAAAACATCTCCTATCGACAATACTCTCAACCCCAACGCCAATACACCCCTTTAATGGAGTTGTATTTTTTCATCTTTCGAAGGTTGTATGAAACAAACAAGTTGGCTTTACTAGAAATCAAGCCCAATGACCCTACCAAACGTAGCATAAGCTACAAGGAACGTCTATTTTACCCATACCATAGGCAAAATGGTCATGATATCAACACTTGCAATGTTTTTAAGAACATCATTCAAGACCTCATAGACTTGGGGGCCACTAAGGCAAATAACCACCTAGCTCTATAAAATCATATTTAGGGAATTTTTCAAACACCTCTTCTCAACCATGAAGAGGCCCAAACTAATGGAGGATGTAATGATCATATCACACATTCTAACCAAGTTAATCATGTTCAACATTACCAAATTTTGTAGGAGCAGTCCATGTGGTCATAAGAGGTCAAAGGAAAAATCAACAAAATTTCCAACAACCAAACACACAGCCTTCAAATCCACCACCCATTCAAACCTCCCCAAATCCATACCTACCAATCCATCTTTCTAGTTCGCTCAATCAACCCATCCATCGTCCTCTAAGGCCAATAGTATCCTTAAGCAACCGTACGTGAATGATTCAGGATATTTACATTCATATTTTAGCATATTATTGAATTTTATTTGATTTATTATAAGCCTTGATATACATATCAAATTTGCTCATATTATTCTACTCATTTTATAATCATCTTGATCTTGTCATTATTATATTGTGGCTATTTCATATTTGGGACCTATATGATATAACTTGTGGTATTTTGTGGTAGTATAAGGTTTAAAAAGCCTTTAGATCAGGCCAGTCTATTGATACAATAAAAAAATAAAGACCTTTCTCTAATGGATATCATGCTCCACAATGAGGTATTTATACTGAATACTAAGGATAGTCAATGACCCTATTGTAGAAAGGATTTTTTAATAGTGGAAAATGATTGGCCAAACCAAAAAGCATATATATCCATTAAAATCATAAAAAAGAGCAAATTCCAATCATTAGCCAATAGTTCTCCAACTAATTATATAAACAAAGACAAGAAATAACCCATTTAGTTTTCTAATGGATGCAAATATAACATTAAAATTCAAAGCATTGTGTATAGAGAGGACTTCAAAATATTGGATAACTATGTATATTTTGTTCCAGAGGTTCAAATTTTATAAAAAGTTAAAAACATAGAATAGAACAAACTTTGAGAATATTTTGGATACAAAAAAAGTGTTTGATTAAGTCAAGAAAGTATAGTAGGAAGTAAGAGATAACATTTTAGATAAAGCTCTTAGATTAAGAATCTATGCTTCTTAATATCCTTAAAATAAATGGAATCAAGAGAGATATTTACACGATAACATAGAAATTGATAACCAACAAACAAATGCCAAGAGTTTAACAATTCTTATAGCAAAAAAATTAGGTAAAATATATTGTTGGTTTAAGTCCACTTACTTTGTGTAATATGGTCTAAAAACGTTATCTCATAGCTTATGTTTGAGTGCCAAAGGAAGTGTTATTCTATATTATCTCTTAGGAGCAAGAAGGCTTGTGATGGGTAGTTATAATATTGATGGGGCTATAATACTCCAAGAAACTATCCATTCAATGAATATTAATAAGATGAAATCTATAATTCTTATGTTTGTTCTCTTCAAAGCCTATGATTGATTTAATTGGCTATTTATACAATAAAGGTATTTGGATATGAAAATGAATGGATACATTAGTCTCGTCAAGCTTTACATTGTCCACCTTTTATAACCTAATAAATGGTGATCTTTAACCCTTATTTCATGTATGAAGAGGCCTTAGACAAGGAAACCTGATCTCACTATACCTTTTAAATCATATTGGAGAAGGATTTGGGAAGGTGTATGAAGATACTAAAAAATCAATTATAAAGGGATTTGAGGTAGGGAAAAATATGTATGTCACTCACCTCTAGTTTGTAGATGGCATAACCTTAGAAAATTGCAGAAGCTATTTCTATAAGATTAAATTTTGACATGTACCTTATAGGCTATTAATGAAATTTAAAAATATCTTTAATTTTTGTTGTTGCGCTTGCACAACACGCCCCAATCTGGACTGGGGATGCACATTTTGAATTTTGATAGGCCTTTTCTTATTTCTTGAATTTATTTACAATTTTCAAATCATGCTAGGCCTAAGTGATGCTTTTTGCCATGATTATTTTTTCTTTTCCTTCCATTTGATGCTATATGAAAATAGATTTTTGAAAAAGGTTTGTTTTTGTGTGGGCTCCATGAAGAATTAGTACCCGAAGTTGTTTACCTTCAACTTTTGTCCAAGATGTGGCCACTGGAATCACCCAATTTTTTTTTGAAGAAGGCCTTATGCATTTTCTAAAATTCTAGCACTCAAATGGAATGAAATATTCTCATATGGACAATGTGAAATCTTTTCCAAGCAATTAAATTTCTTTTTTTATCAACAATAATTTTTCCCAAGCAATAGAAATTATTTTCGGGATATTAAAATTCATTTCGATGCAATTACAATTTATTTTCGGATGACCAAGAATTAAACTCGAGCTATTGAAATTTGATTCCAAGTCATTTAAAATTATTTTCAGACATTTAAATGGGTTTTGGCCATTTGGAATCCATATCCGAGCTAGTGAAAGTTATTCGTGGGCAATTTAAAATCATTTTGAACATTAAGAAGTCATTTTTGAGCTTAAAAAAACCATTGCCGAATAGTTTTAAAAATCATTCTAGGCTCTAAAAAAATAATATTTTTTTGCTAATAGATTTTGCTTTCGGACTATTAAAATTTGTTTCAGTACAATTGCAACTTATTTTCGGATAGTCAAGAATTTTTTTCTGGGGTATTGGAATTTATTTATAAGTCATTTGAAGATTGTTTTAGGGCACTTAATTTCGTTTCAAAATTTTGGAATTCATAGTTGGGCTATTGAAAATATTCCTTGACAATTAGAAGTCATTTTTGGACAATATATTTTGTTCTAGGTTTTCAAAAATCAACGCCAGATCCGAAATTTGGCTAAATTTAAGCATTCCCAGAAATATTGCATTGCTCTAGAGTGCGAGAAGTTACAAAATGTCTGGTAAGCCTTGTGGGAAGAATTTGCAGCCTAAAAATAAATAAAAAAAATTCTAAGTCTAAGCTCGACCAAAAATATTGGACCATGGCAGAGCTCTATTCTTGGTGCATTGTTTACATCCCATATCTTGGTTGTTAAGGCTGGATTCTAAGGTCACAATCATAAGGTCTAAGTCATATATTGGAGGCATTGAGTTTCTCAATCATTGTCCATATAGAAAACCTAGAGTTGACAAAGGCAGACCAAGTACTCCTTCAACTTCTAATGGTTCTCTAGTGGCTATTACCCTTTGTATTGATCATTTTTCTACTCCCAAAAATCCACCAATGGTAGGTCTCGATCCTTGGTTAGTGGGAAACAACCCTTTGAACATACCAAGACCTGCACATGAGATGCAAAAAAATGTTGAAAGGTATCTTCCTCATTATAGACATGATGGAATGAGATTAGTTGAAGAGCATATACAAGCATACAAAGATGCCTTGATTCATTTACAAATTGAGCATGAGGATGTTACCTTTAGGATGTTTAAACACATTGGATGAGTTTACTTATGACTGGTACATCAGCTTACCTTCAGACTCCATCACTACTTGAGCTCAGTTAGAGAGGGTTTTATTAGCCATTTCAAATTACCGATTGATCCAGTTGTGATTTATCATCAATTTGCTTCTGCTCGTAGAGAACCCAATGAACCCCTGAGACTATTCAACACTAGATTCCATAAATTATACACCAAGTTGATGATACCTTACACCCTAACAACTGAAGTAGCCATCTAAATGTATCTTAGAGCTCTGGATCCTTTGACTTCTATGTTTGTGAGGAGAGCCCCGCAGATCACAACCTTACCCATGGCATATAGTGAAGTTTTAAATGTTGAGCAACAATTAATGCCTCAGGGTTTTGGTTTGGTTCAATTACCTTTAGTTGGACAAATAGGAGCTTATAATAAAATAGCATTAATAAATAAATATCTTACACAACACCTTCCCATGCTAAATTTGTTGCCCAGAGCCATGTATCCAAACCAAAATCAACCATTCAATCCAGCTCCCCTGAATCAAATGATGCCTAACGTGAGCAATCAACATACCATTCCAACATATTTGGACAATCAGATGACCACAAACAATATTCCCAATCATAAACCTCCAAAAAATAATCAAATAGCTATGCCTACATTTTTTAATACATCTACACCTATGAATAAAGAAGTAGGGCAAGCAAGACCAAGTCAACCTAATAATTCTAATTCTTAGTTAGATAATATACAAAGTATGGTTCATAAACTGAGCAATGAATGCTTCAATTACAGAGATAAGTTCCTCAAAACCCACCTACAAATGATAACAACTAGAATAGGAACTTTGGTTTTCAAAGGACCAATAATCCGTGGAATACTCACCCAAATAATGGAGAAATTCCAAATCCTACTAGAAACAAAAACCAACCAAATAACAACCCGAATACTTCAATAAATTTGGCAAATCTTACTTTTCCTGGTTGGTGTAGGGTCCATTCCATAGCTCAACATGGTGAAAGTGACTGCCCATAATTTAAAATTGCCTTGGATATTGTTCAAAAGGAGATGGAAATTTTAGAATTAGTGCCCACTAATGAGAATGTTGGAAATCAAGTTGATCAAAATGTAGGGACAACTCTAGTTTTAGAGACTTATGAACTCTCGAGAATGGGTGAAAATGAATCATATGAGCACTTGTAAGAAGAGGTACAAGCTTACTGATAGTTTCAAAGAAGCAACAATTATTTGCTTAGGAGTAAAGGAAAAGCTCTAGTGGCTTCTTCTACATATCCTAACAAAACATCCATCCCATATGAGGAGCAAGCCAACAAAAACCCAATACCAACTAAAGGTATTATAGTGCCTACTCCACCAAAACCCAATATGTCACTACCAAAGATAGAGAAAAATCCAAAGCAAAACAAGTCAGGGTTTAGTATCATTAAAGACCTTAAGAAAACCAAAGCAAATATTTCTCTATTTGAGGTAGCTCAATTAACTGACCAAAAGGATTTATTGCTCAAAAAACTCTCTGATCAAGGTAAAAAGGAACTAATTTTTTTTTTTGATGCTCAAGTGGTTGTATACAAAGAGAAGATAGAATCCCTTCCTTTTATTTTGATCTTTAGAATTGCTGGCAAAAACTAACATAATTGCCTTGTTGATTTAGGTGCTTCCAAAAACGTGATGCCATATGCAGTCAGCCAAATATTAGTATTGACTCCTGATCCTTCAAACAAGAAGGTTGTTCACCTAGATAATACAAAGGTAAATGTGGTTGGGGTGTTGAACTAGATCCATATACAGTTAGCTTTTAAACCCTGGATACAACAGGGCATTGACATCCAGGCGGTGGATATCCCAGATGCGTATGGGATGTTGCTCAGTCGTGATTGGTCAAGAACCCTAAATGGTTACGTGGCAACTAATTTTTCACATATGTGGCTTTCCTGGTGTGGCATAGCCAATCAGATACAGGTAGAAAAAGGGCCAAGGCCGAAATAACTAATTACAAAGTACAATAATATTAATGAAATTCTATACACTGAGCTGAAATTGGGAGTCTACATTGTAGTAGTGGAAACCAAACCCAAAGAGAATTATCTGGTAGCAGAGAACTCGCCAAGCAAGAAAATAATAATAACTGAAGATCAATTGTGGACTCTCAAGTTTGATGTGTCAAAATGCAAACACATAAATGGTGTTGGAATTGAATTGGTCAATCCCAAAGGCAAATCACATCTTGCAACTTATCGACTTCAATTCCCTTGCACCTACAATGGTATAAAATATGAGGCATTGATTCATGGGCTATAGCTTTTCATCAAGAAGGAATTTAAATACATACAAGTCCTATTGAATTTTGAATTGGTGATCAATCAAGTGCAAAATTAGTATGACTGCCATGATAAATGTATTTCAAATTGTTGTAGCCGAGTGTGGGATTTAATCAAAGAGTTTGATGCCTTCGATATCCAAACTATTCCACAAAAAAAGAATCACAATGTAGATTCATTAGTAGTAGCAGCAATTACCCTATAATCCATTGCCCATTCCAAGATAAAGCGATTCTCGATAGAGTTGGTTGTCACTCCCTCCATACTAGACAAAATCTAAAATTTCTAGGTATTTGAGGATGACAAGCATATAATTGATTTTATCACTAACTTTGGTATATTTGAAGCTCAGATTATAGATGAAAAAGATAGAAATTGCACAGAGTTGGAGGAGGAGGGTGAATTGAATTTGAAAACTAATAGCATTCATAAAGGTATGGTCTCTATAGAAAGACAATTTGATATGGATCACCATACTCAAAAGCAGTAGACCACTCCATCAAAGAAGGGATCATATGCAGCTTACAATTTAGGAAATGTTGAGAACCCCCAAAATATTTTCTTGGGGAAAGCCTACACTGAGAAAGAAAAGGAAGGAATAATCCAAGCTCTAAAATATTATCGAGATGTCATAGCATGGAGCTACGAATATTTGAAGACATATGACACATCCATAATTACCCATACCATTCCCTTGAAACCAGGAATGAAACCTTTCCATAAAAAGCAAATATCGGTGAATCCTTTACTGGGGCCTCTTATTCTCAAAGAAATACAAAAATTGTTGGCAACCTGCATTATATTTCTGGTAAGACATTCTACTTCGATTGCAAATTTGGTATTTGTCCATAAGAAAAATGATGAAATACACCTATGTGTAGATTTTAGAAATCTTAATAAGGTATCTGAGAAGGATAACTATCCACTCCCTTCCTTAGATGAAATATTAAAAATGTGAATAGTTCTTAGATAATGTTTTTTTTGGACAGTTACTCAAGGTATAATCAGGTAATGGTAGACCCTCGGGATAGGATTAAAACTACATTTACTACTAAGTGGGAAACCTTTGCATATAGGAGGATGCCATTTTGTCTAATCAATGCAGGGGCAACATTCCAGATGGCTATGGACATAGCTTTCAAGTATCTCATTTGGAAATGCATAGTGATTTATATGGATGACCTTATGGTTTTTTATAATATACGTGCTAACCATGTGGAAGACTTAAGGAAGGTATTACAAATATGTAGAGAGCATGGAATTTCATTGAATCGCAAGAAATGCATTTTTCAAGTTTTAGAAGGATAATTGTTGGGACATGTCATTTCTGTAGCTAGTATTTCTATTGATCCAGATAGGGTTGAAGCAATTCAAAAAATTCCCCTTCCCAAAAGTAAGAAAGAGCTAAAGTATTTCTTTGGAAAGATTAAATTTTGTGAGAAAGCTTGTCTTTGGTTTTGCAAAAATAGTATGACCTCTA
This sequence comes from Wollemia nobilis, assembly GCA_028583015.1. Classification (NCBI taxonomy): domain Eukaryota; kingdom Viridiplantae; phylum Streptophyta; class Pinopsida; order Araucariales; family Araucariaceae; genus Wollemia; species Wollemia nobilis. Next base: position 50,644 of record JAQPPZ010007033.1, read on the forward strand.
AATGCAATGCTAAAAAAGGATGCTAAGATTGTATGTACTGGAGAAGCACAAACTGCCTTTCAGGAAACTAAAAAGGTAATCATAAATGCTATGGTGCTTATTAGTCCATATTACACTCAACCATTTTGTATCTATTCATTTGCATTTGAACATTCAACTATTGGTGTCTTAACTCAAAAGAAAGGGGCTAGTGATGAAAGACCAATAGCTTTTGTAAGCTCACCTTTGAAAGATGTCCGACTCAAGTATTCAACAATTGATAAACAGGCCTTTGCTTTGATTAATGTTGTGAAGAAATTTTGACATTACATCTTACATGGCAAAGTGTTTGCGATAGTGTCTGATCCAGTAGTGAAAATTATGTTAATACAGAATGAGTTAGGTGAATGTAGGGGAAAGTGGATGTCTATCCTACATGATTTTGATATGGAAATTCAGCCTATGAGAATTGTTAGAGGATAAGAACTAAGCATAGCACTAGTATAAGTAGATCCCCAGATTTTATGCCAATAGTATTATGTGGAGGAAATTACAAATGATGAGTGGTATCAAGACATTGTTTATTATTTGCTGAAAGGAGTATGTGTTAGCCACTTGAATTCCACCCAAAGGAGAGTACTACGTCTCAAGAGTGCAAATTTCATTATCAAAATAGGTATTTTATATCAAAACAAATTATGAGGAAATCTATTTAAGGTGTTTAAGCAAGCAAGAAGTTGTTAAGGTTCTCAAAGACTTTCATGGCAAGTATGAAACCAAACATAGTTCTAGAAATGCCACGACACACCAAATATTAAGATTTGGTTATTATTGGCCCCACATATTTAAATATGCACATGTACATGTTTGATCATTTCATGTTTTCCAAATTGCAACTCATCGAGAGAGGAATTCTCCCATGTCATTGCAACCAATAATTGAAGCTCATCCATTTGCACAATAGGGATTGAAATTCATTGGTGTCATTAATTCTAACTCATCAACTATCCACAAGTTCATATTGACTGCCACTAATTATTGCACACGTTGGATAGAGGCTCAAACTTTCAAAAATTGCACAACTAAGATCATGATCAAGTTCATTGAAGACAACATCATAACCAGGTTTGGGATGCCATATGCTCTGGTATGTGATAATAGCCCTGCTTTCTTTTCTCTAAAATTCACTGAATGGGCTTATGATAACAAGGTAACTCTAAAATTTTCTTCTAATTATTATCCTCAACGAAATGGATTAGCAAAATAAACTAATAAAAACTTGTTGAAAATAATTAAGAAAATTTTAGACAAAAGTCCTAGGGATTGGCATAATAAACTAAAGTATGCATTATGGTCAGAAAGAACAAGGATTAAGTCCTCATTAGGTACATCTCACTATCATATAATCTATGGTCAGGATCCTATATTTCCCACAAACCCCAAGATCCTTATCTTGCAATTCATGAAAGACCACTTAGAAAAATATGACAAGGTAGAAGCCAGGCTATTGAATCTCATGAGCCTAGATGAAAAAAGGGAAGAAGCACTACAACATTTTAGTAAGCATTAAGAAATGGTGAAATGGTGGTTTGATAAGAGGGCTAAAATAAAATCCTTTAGAATTGTTGACCTAGTGTTGTTGTGGGATAAGGCCCATGAAAATAATGGGGACCATAGAAAATTTGGCACCTTGTGGTTAGGTCCTTTCCAAGTTTTTGAGATTCTGGGAGAAAATGCTTTCAGGTTAAAAAGCCTAAATGGAGATGTCCCATTACTAGTGAATGGATAATTTCTCAAACATTACTCCAGTACCTGAGATTATTCTGGTCCTATCCTGTAAATAGTTTTGTATATAATTTTGGCTGTGTTTTTACTAGTTTTGTTTATTTTATTTTTAATTTTTGGTCTATTTTACATTAGTTTTAGTTTGATGTCGTTTTCAACTTTGGTTTTTCTGTACTTTTCTTTGGTTGGGCTTAAATTATCCAAGCGCAACCAACTTGTGGTTGCTCTAAGCTGGAAAGGTCTCCTATGTAATTTGGGGGTGAAAAGTTCCATACTAAGCTCAATAAAACTGAAATTTGTTTAATCATTTATTTGATGTTTATCCATTGTTTGGGACAAAGCAAATGAATCTAAAAGTACTACAAAATGATGTTGCAACATCACATTGAAAACACTTTAAGTTCTAGGTTAGGAGGAATGAAGCCATTATGGTTTATCTTTAGATGAAATCCATTCAGGTGTTCACCCTCTTATTTGCCATAGTGATCCCTAACCCAAAAAGTAGAACCCAATGCTAATGAAATTTTTTGTGTTCAAAAAATAGGAGGATCCATGTCCAAACAAAATATAGAAAGTTCAAGTGCTTTGGTGATTCAAACAACCTCTACTGGGACTATGAATGCTCGGTTGGTAGTAGAGCAAGGTCTAGAGTGGAATAAAATATAACTCCATCGGGGCTATAGATGTCTGGCTGGAAATGAAGCAATATTCAACAATTGGTTTCATGTTTACCTGTGTGATGAAGCTCATCATCAGTAGATCAATGTTCACTTAGGGGTGAACTATACTAAATTCCAAACCATGGTGGCAAATTTTAACTAATTTTAGAACAAAATGAACACACGTGCACACAATTTTACTAAAACAAAATGGAGTATTACTTTTAGATAAAATTGCCTAACCTCGGCCTTGGGTGGATGTCAAATTTTAGGTTTTGCTGGTTTTGCTGGTTTTGAAGGTTCATTGCTTTTAGAGAGGGTTCTTTCTATTCCCAAAATTCTCAAGAGCATTTTCCAAAGCAAAGTCGTCATTTATTGTTGCACTTGCACAACACGCCCTAGCCTGGATTGGGGATCCACCTTTTGAATTTTGATCGGCCTTGTCTTTTTTCTCAAATTTATTTGTAATTTTCAAATCATGCTAGACCTAAGTGATGATTTTTGTCATGATCATTTTTGTTTTTCCTTCCATTTGACGCTATTTGAAAATAGATTTTTGAAAAAGGTTTGTTTTTTGTGTGGGCTCCATGAAGAATTAGTACCCGAAGTTGTTTCCCTTCAACTTTTGTCCAAGATGTGGCCACTGGAATCACCCAAAAAAAATTTAAGGCCTTATGTGTTTTATGAAATCCTAGAACTCAAATGCAATGAAATCTTCTCATTCGAGAAATGTGAAATCTTTTCCAAGCAGTTAAATTTCTTTTTCGGTCAACAAGAATTTTTTCCAAGTAATAGAAATTGTTTCCGAGCTATTAAAATTCATTTCAGTGTAATTACAATATATTTTTGGATGGCCAAGAATTAAACTCGGGTTATTGAAATTTGATTCCAAGTCATTTAAAATTAGTTTTGGACATTTAAATGGGTCTTTGACCATTTGGAATCCATATCCGAGTGAGTGAAAGTTATTCCTGGGCAATTTAAAATCATTTTGAACATTAAGAAGTCATTTTTGAGCTTCGAAAAATTATTGTCGAACAGTTTAAAAAATCATTTTGGGCTCTAAAAAAATTAACTTTTGACCAATAGATTTTGCTTTCGGACTATTAAGATTCGTTTCAGTGCAGTTGCAATTTGTTTCCAGATAGTCAAGAATTTTTTTTCTAGGGTATTGGAATTTATTTCCGTCATTTGAAGATTGTTTTAGGGCACTTAATTTTGTTTCGAAAGTTTGGAATTCATAGTCGGACTATTAAAAATCTTCCTCGGCAATTAGAAGTCATTTTTGGGTGATATATTTCTAGGTTTTCAAAAATCAATGCCAAATCTGAAATTTGGCTAAGTTGAAGCATTCTCGAAAATATTGCATCGCTCTGAATTACGGAAAGTTACAAAATATTTGGTAAGCCTTGTGTGAAGAATTTGCAGCCTAAAAACAATAAAAAATTCTAAGTCTAAGCTTGATCAAAAATCTTGGACCATGGGGGAGCTCGTTTTGGTACAGAAAGTTTGGCACTACTGATGAAAAAAAAAAAATTGTTAAGTGTCGAGATGAACGAACATATTCTACCCTACCGGAGCCCAAATAGGTACAAAAGGTTCGGTAATTAAAAATCAAGCCCAACAAATCAGAAATCAGGCCGACAATTAAAAATGAAGACCAACATTTGAAAATAAATTTCAAAACTATTGGCGATTAAGTTCGGACATATTAAAATTATTTTGGGGTATTTAGATTTCAATTCCGAGCAATCAAAGTTTAATTTCAGATATGTGAAATTTATTTCTGGGTAATTGAAAATAAGTTTCCATCAACAAGAATTCATTTTTCAAGCATTAAAATTTTATTGTCGGGCAGTTAAAAGGTTATCTTTGAGCAATTAAATTTCGCTTATGGGCATATGTAAATCAATTTTCGACAATTAAAATTATTTTTGTGGCAATCAAAGGTTTATTAAATTTATTTTCAGGCAATGGAGATTACTATCAAGTTGTGTAAATCAAACGCCGTACCATGAGAATCAGTTTTGGGGCCATTAAAATTGTAGAGCATGAAGTCGGAGTCTATGAAGCCAATGAATGATGCCAGATCAAAATTTCTGAGTATTGGCATGGTCGGAGATATTTTACCCTATCGAAGTTTGGAGTGGTACAAAAATTTTGGCAAGTATTGAGGTTAAAATTTGCTAAGGATCGATATGATCGGATATATTGTACCCTAATGCCATCTAAAGAGGTACCAAAATCCCGAAAATCAAATGATGTATCCAACACTCAAACTTAATAAATGCGATAATAAATGTACTAAAATCATGGTAACAAATGATGTATCCAGCACTTAAACTTAATAACGTCGATGGAGTTGGGCAACTAAGAAATTCCACTCAACAACAGAAATAGAGCCCTTTCAATTGAAAATCCTACCTAAAAAATAAAATGGTTTCCATAAAATGAAGAAGTCTGATAGTGAAAAAATGCTCGACAATGAGAAAGTAAAGCTCGACAATTGAAGGTCACCCAGATTGACACCCTAGCAATGAAAAATGATTTAGTGTCAAGAAAGCATGGTTTAAAACTCAGAAAATAATTTGTTGTAGTGCTAAGAATATTTAAAATTTTGAAAAATCAAAAATTAAGGTTTCAAATCTTAATAATTTTTTAAAAATTAAATTAATAGTATTACTAATGTTCTAACCTTTGTTTTTTGATTTTTTGCAAAAACAATTGTTGGTGGCCTTATTAATTATGGCGGACGTCATGGCAGACATAAAATCTTAGTGCAAACCTGGGCAAGTGCAGCCATGCAGGGTGGAATATGGAAAAATTTAATGGTCAACCTTGATTTTGCAAATCGAAGGATTAATAAGACATGGCTATTTTGGAATTCCTGAGCATCGTGCAACTGAAATTTAATGAAGTTTGGTTGCTGAAGGACGCATTGCAGATGAAGTAGTGCGTATTTAATGGAAGCATGACTGTAATTTGATAGGAAATTTAATTTTCAGCAAATCCATCCGGGAAACAAATGGGAATTAGTTGCAAAAGGTAATGCTAGATGAAGGCCAAAAATGGTATAAGTAATGGCTCACTAGCTGGTTACAAAGGTCGAAAGCCATCTATTAGCAAGGACCTTTTAGCTTTTATTTTTACCTTTGTAATTGGATGGTTTTTGAACCAAGTTTGTTGTTGTTCTAAGCTCTACTTTTGTAATCCACAAAAGTGGATGAACCTAAAATAATGTACTCAATGATTATCTTTTAATATAAGGATTTGAGATTTGTTGTGTTCAATCTGTGCATGCTAATGATGGTTGCACTTAGTCCTTTTCACAATCTATCATCCCTCTAAAAGATTGCACCATCTTGGACCTCAAGCTATGTGAATACCGGTTGGGTTGAGATTGGTTTAAATTTGGGTTTGTTGCCAGATTTGAGCTAGAGTTTCAGGGTAGTATCAACTTGTTTTATTTTATTTTCTCTCACCCTTCAACCTTTGACTTTTATTTGAAGCTTATTTAGATTAGGAGTAGTTTAGTTTTCATTTGAAGTATTGAAGCTATTTTCTATAGTGCATTTTGAAATTTTATATAGCTTCAATAACTATTATTCTCATATAGTCAAGCATTTCATTTTCAAGCATTGCACCAGGAAATTCATATTTTAAATAGAACCAACAATGACCCCTTAAAGAGAACAATTATCAACAACCTCTGATTCTATCCATACTAGCCAAGACCTGGAATACTCAAAGCTTGGGAGAAAGATATTTCCTTTTCAATAGGGAACAAATCCATGTTCCAAGTAAGTTGACATGCCCTTGATAATGTGTCATTTGCATGCTGAACAATTTTTATATTGACGTGTATATTCAAAGGAGAATTGTACAAGTTTTGAGATTTTAAATTGCCTTCCCACCTTTTCTTTATTTGAGTATTCTAATATCTTTTAATATGTTAAAAAAAAATATTGGAGAGATACTTTAGATTCAATGAAATCAAGTAATTATTGGAATCGTTTTTACTTGACCATTGTTATGAATTCAATTTTAAGCTCTCATGTAGGCTCTCTTGATTCATTAGTTAAATCCAAATCAATTTTGGAGGATTTGAATAGGGGTATAAGGAATTTTGCATGGTCTAGTAGGGAGAATGGTGGAAGTGGTATTTTATTAGTTGAAATAAAATCTATCAACCTAAGGATTATGTAGGCCTTGGGTTAAGGATATCCTAGCAAACAATTATATCCTTAGTAGCAAATATCTATTGTTTTTTAATACTCAAGCTATTATTTGATGGAGAAGTATTTTATAAGAAGTATTTGCATATCCAATATCAATCTACTCTTCCTCAATATCCATGATAAGGTAAGAATTCATCAATTTGAGACAATATTAAACTTACAAGTAGTATAATTAAAGATAAACTTTTTGAATTATGGATGTTGGTAATTATATAGCATTATGGGAGTATTTTTTACATTAAAATAAATATTTATTCAATTAATTCTCAAATTTTAAACCACTCTATGATTGTTGTGTTGAGGTTGGATGGCTTAAAGTGGATAACTATTAGGAATGCATTAGGTAAGGGTATTTGTAAATATGGAGGTGGAAACAAAAGTAGGATTGGCTAGGTCGACTTCTAAAAAAAAATGGATATCTTGCATAAAATCCTCATGGGAATGGATGTGTCTCAAGTTGGAGTATTAAGGGCTCAACTAGATACTCTATAAAAGTAAGATACAAGATCCTTCTTGGATACCACCTTTAGGAATGGAATACAAAGTTATGGTCAAGATTATGACACCTAGAAATTGACCTATAACTAAAGCATTCTCTAGGATGAGTACATTGGAAAATGTTTTTATCGTAAATTAATTATAGGAAGAGTGGTTTTATAGACCCAAGTAGATGGGTTTTATGTCAAATGGATGAAAAAATAATTTCACTTGGTCCTTTCATGTCCATTTACAACTACTTTACGAAATCTTTAGAGAAATATATTTTGTACACCAAGAGTTATTCAAAATCAACTTTTTTTGGTTGCTTAGGTTCTCTGAGCAAGAAAGTTAAAGGCTAAAAACTAATAAAGGAATTGGGACCACCCTTACTATAATGGAAGCATGTTGGAATGTAATAAATAGGATTTTATAAGGATTTCAACAATCACTTAGTCAAGTGTGAGGGTGTATAATGGGGAACCTAAACAAGGCATGTTAACAATGGCTACAAAACTTCCAAGTTAGATCTTGGGAAGAATCTAAAGTATTAAATAGCTTAGTGGTATAACTAGATCTGCCCACCTATGATCCATAAAAAATCTTTCTAATTATGAGGTAGATAAAGCAATTTTAACAAAATCAAGTGGATAAATTCTAGGTAAGGCATAGTTAAAGATAATATTGATGGAGTTGCATGATGGATTCCATGTCTATATTTAATAGGAGGGATTTGTAGGGACCATAATGGCAAGTTGGTTTTCCAATTTGCTACAAACCTAGGAGAAAACACAAATAATTGTGAAGAGGTAATGACCATAAGGATTATAGTGTAACCACCAAAAAGGCTCACACCCGATGGCGTATCCTATTGCAATAAATGATAAAAATATAACATGCATACAAGAACAAGAAATTGACAACAAATGAATCAAGAAGAAAAACGCTTTATTCCATTGTATTCGAAGTCAAAATCAAATTACAAGTACATCCCTCTTAGGGATAATCATTTTGATACAATATTACAATAGGAGTGCACAATTGTTTCCCTCTTAAGGGTAGGTGTGATTTCCAAATGCCTTTCAGGATGACACGAACTGCTCTAGGGTGGAGGTGCCCTCTTCTTCGCGATGGGGAAGGAACTTGATAGTTGGTTCTCCTTTGAAACTGTTCCCTATGGTCAAGAAACAACACAAGAATGTCAAAAATATAGGCAGCCTCTCATGATGAGGCCCTTTTAGGTAAATTGCATAATGACACCATTAAACATGCATAATCAAGAAAACATGAAAAGTGCTTCTAAGCTATGCAAATCGAATCAAGATTCATATAATAGCGTAAAGAAAAGTAGCAGCTACACTATGCATGGATCAAATGTATAAAATGAAGCATAAACATGCATAAAGAAACCATTTAAGTCCTAATTGAAGCATAAACATAAAGAAGCTAAACTAACCTAATTCTACGGTCAGAAGTCTGCTAAAATGTATTTAAACCATGAAAACAACTAATCTAAGCTAATTAACCATACAAAAATGAAAATAGGAAGGTGGTTATACCTCTGCTGCAAACCGTAGCTCTGGTGAGCGGTCTGCACTATAAACCATGGTTGAAAGCCATGGTTAGCACTCTGATAGGCTTACCCTCAATTCCAAGGGTAGTGGGCTTGACCTCCTTGTCCAATTGATGTTCAAGGGTCACCTTCGATGTCCTTCTGATAGGTTTGGTGGTTGAATCACTATGATGGGCCTTCATTTGCCCAGATTTGTATTTCTTGATCCTTCTAGGCTCCTAGAACTTCCATGGCAAATTGATCATTGGGTGAATAGCAAAGTGGCCTTCGAATGCATGAATTCAGTATGCAATTCGATAGGGCTTCATTGCTCACTTGATCAATTCACTCTCTCTCGATAATTTTCTCTTCCCATTTGGAGGGGGTATTTATAGGATGCCCTAGGACTAGGGGTGGCTTCCTAGAGAAGCCAAGATCAAGAAGAGGTGGTTAGGATAGTTGGAATGGAAGCCTCTAGAATATTCCATCCATTAACCACCTTCTTCTAGATCAAATGGTCGTTCCAACCGATTTGGCTCAGATTGAAGGCCAACTAAACTTTAGTTAAGACCGTAGGTCACAACTACGGTCTAGACTATAAACCGTAGGTCTCAACCATGGTTCAGCTATAAACCATAGGTCTAGGCTATGGTTCAGACTGATTAGGCCAAGGAGCCCAAATTGAGTGGTTAGAACCACTGCTCTATCTTGGAGTCTATCCAAGATCTTCCATATGGTCTTGTAGCATGTCCATATGAGTAGTCACCCTCGACATGACGCATTTTAGGTGTCTACAGATGCCCTTTTGAGATGCATTGTGAGATCGAACAACGTTGAGCAAAAATAGACCTCCTAAAATGATGTCGAAGGTTCTATGATGATCATTAGTCAGATCAACATTAGATGCCCTAGGTCCAACAAAAGGATGCGCATCCTGGAATCATTGCTTCCAACTCTTTGGAGGCTTAAACTTGAAAGAGTTTGCACTCATCATCATACATTCGAGTAGCTTTGATGCTACAATAGGAGTTAGGCCTATATAACCGAAAGGATGAGAGTTACAAACAAATTATCATATTTGCTATTTTCCCCAAGCAAAGGGGTAAGCTTATGATAGTTGTTGACAATGATTCGCAAGGACGAACGCAATTTTGACAAGATCAAGGGATCTACGATTTTCAGGGATCTTCTATTGATTTTGATTATGATTTGATATTATGACTACCCCCTCAAGCGATGAGTCGATGAGAGTAATGACAATGAATAAAGTGACGATGTCGCTTGACCACCATGGATGATCTGAACAAATTTAGATTTGAGCAAATTAATGCATTGGCTAGGCCTAGTTCAACTTTTGATTCCAACTATTAATAGTATTTGCACATTTCTATCCCATGGAGCAGTCAGGCTACAATAGTCATCTTAGGGAATCAAATTGATACAAATCCAATCAGATTTGTGTTGAATCAAATTATCGATGATTTGCTGAAAAGATGTCATAGAAGAAATGACATGCAATGCCTCATTCCCGTGGAGCAGTCCGACCATGAAGGCCTTCTTAGGGATTGAAAAGAAGCATATCAGATCAACGATGACAATTTTACCCCAAATTTCCTTATGGTAATTTACTCATCTTGTCGGATTGCATGGATCGCAAGTCGCTGCAACCGCCAAGTGTATAGGGTAAATTACTGAATACGAGGCGCATTTGGTGTTTTTAATTATTTGATTTTTTTGAATGTTTTGAATTATGAATTGAGCTTATTTATTTGGCTGGGAGGTGCATCACTCCATGAAAGGATTGTCATAGCGACGACCTCGATTGAATGTACTTTATAATCTCAGCCAGATTTTTGATTTTTAATTGGATCCCGATGCTTGATTATCACCAAATTTCCAAATTAATTTGCTTTTATTGAGTTCTGACCCAATGGGAGGCATTAATTTATCTTTTTAGCCCTTCCCATGGTGGGATTTTATAAAATTGCTTGCCAGTTGCAAACCATGGCTAGGGTCTACGGTTCCCATTTGCAATTTTGGGAACCACGGCTAGGGCCTACGGTCCGCATGAAACATGAGAGGCCTATAAAAAGTCCAATTTTCAAATGTCTCTCATTATTCCTTGATAGCGACTTGCAAACTAGAGCTCTAACAGTGACAGCTGAGAACTCACCTAAAACCTACCAAACTTTACCCGCACACCTACTCACAACACGATGGTAGAGCACGGGCAAGCTTCTTCTAGCCACGATGGATGAGGCGAGGGCAAGGTAACTCAAAAACCAAGACCTCGCATCCATTACCACTAAAAATGAACCCAATTAAGTAATTGGTAAATCAATTTCACTAAATTATTGGCAATGAACCTCATCTTAGGCTAGGGTAGCTTAGATTTTAATTTTTTTCATTTTTGGTCGTGGTATCGCACCCGACGGATCTCAATTGGAGACCGTAGGTACCAACTATGGTTCCCAATTGGTCAATTGGGGACCATAGCTGCCAGCTATGGTCAGCATTCAAAATCCCAATGGTCAATTTTTGACCGCATGCGGACCGTAGGGTTGACCCGCGGTTCACCAACTTTAGAAAAAATTATAAATTTTTTAATTTTTCTAAGTTTTTAAAGGCAATTAATATCATTTAATGCATTTTTGACCTATCTGAATGACAAAATTTGATTTGTAGGCCTGCATGATGACATGTTTTTGCAATTTTATCAATTTTTAACTATTTTTGATGATTTTTAGATCATTTTTAAATGTTTTTGCTTGTTTTAGTTAGATTTTTCCTTATATCATGCTATTTATTTCAGATATTGACCTCTAGAGCTCGAGAGCCTGACATTCTTAAGACTCTCCATGGAGAGCTCACTACTGGTGAGCGAGAGTGGTTCGAAGCTATCGACTTTGGCTATGTACTAGATCTACCCACTATCAGGGTAGATCAATCCTATTTGACTACGTTGGCCCGATGTTGGAATGTATGGACCAACACATTTCACCTACCTACAGGTGAAATGATAGTTACCTTAGAGGATGTTTATAGGATCTTTAGGATCCCCATTGATGGTGAGGCCATCATCTCTTCGACTTCTAGGGCTAAGGAGTCCATATTTGATGCCATATTTGATGCTCGGAGCGAGGAGGCTCAATGCGCCATTGACCATGGAGGGGTCCACATCGGCTATTGGTAGGGGAAGAATGTCTTCTCCATGTGAGGCCATTTTCATGCACCTAGTGGTGCAATTTGTGCTTCTAGACTCCTCGAGCATGAGGATTCCCTAGAACCTCTTAGCTACTATGCGTAGAGTTATTCAGAGCTCTATCCGACAACCACTACTCCTAGCCTAGGGGAGCACTCTACTATCTAGTTGTATCAAGAGCTCTATCAGATTACTAACAGAGCCATCGAGGGATCAACTGTAGTCTACTTCTATAGATTTGGGGCTAGCAGCATATCAAGATAGAGCATCCTAGGGAGCTACCCCTACACATCACAGAGATCGATGATGCCCATTCAGTGCTATGCTACCTGTTGGCCTCGAGAGGAGGAGGGCTTCTAGAGTAGGACCCATGCTGGTGATGTCCAACATTATATCACATGATTTGTAGGACTCGGGCTAGATGATATCGAGTGGTGGCCCTACATGGAGTGTCCTGACTAGCCTGAGGCCGATGAGTGGCTTTGATAGGTCTCATCGAGATAGATGGTTACTCGACTGAAAGGTCGAGATCAGAGAGTACCAATTTTTCTCTCATATCCTAATAGTTTGGCATGGTGTAGGACATCCCGGAGATCCCATTTGCTTATAGGCACCTAGCTTTGGAGAGGGATCTACCATGGATCCAACCTCTAGCTCTAGGGGATGCTCTAGATGACTTCCAAGAGACTGGAGTTGATAGAGCTATGACCACTCTAGAGTATGATGGATGGTGGTCTATGTTCTATTGGTATGGGATAGGGCCTCTAGGTCGAGCTATAGATCAGGCAGAGGTAGAGGTGGATCTTGATGGGCGCAATATGCACCAATGGATAGAGGGTGGTTGGGGCATAAAGGCTACCTGAGGAGGCTCCTGAGGTTGACCCTGATGAGGAGGCTCCCGAGGAGGGTGAGGTCCCTCCTGAAAGTGTAGAGGGACTACTCTTAGCATAGGTGGCTGACTTGTAGAGTCAGCTTGGGTGATTCCAGACATAGCAGAGGGAGCGTGACACTACTATCACTACTCTATAGGCATAGTTGACTGATAGAGATCACCTAATGTAGGTAGAGTAGTAGATTGCTAGCCTGACAACATGAGCTACCATAATAGAGACCCAGGTTGGTGAGCTCACCCATGCTCATGACTTGGCACTAGCATAGAGGGATGATAGTAGTAGAGAGATCTACTCAGGGCACAGAGGGGGATCCTCCATCCTCTCAAATTATTATGGGACCTCCGACGACACCAGTAGTAGTACTACCAGGTGGTCAAGATCCTATGGCAGAGATTCAATGCTTGTAAGGTTTGTTGATGAGTACCAATGATAGGCACGCATCCAGGGTTGCTCGGGTAGACCAGCTAGTTGGATATATATAGATGCTAGGTGTAGAGGTTCTCGAGGATCCATATGCTCCAGAGTCCCAGTGGACTAGATCTAGGACTACCATATAGTCTACTGCTAGCTCGAGCCATCGCACCCATCGGAGTGAGAGGACACATAGGTCCTCTAGTACACATGTGTGGAAACAATCATACCAGGACTAGGGAGGTAGGGCAACCATCAAAATCCAACCATAGGTCTCATGCATAGAGGTGCCCATTCACAGTGTAGTTGGACGAGTGCTAGGCCTCTTTAGGGTAGGCGTCGGCCACAGGAGGCAATGAGAGCTCATAGGGGAGCAGATCGAGCTAGAGCTCTACTATAGGATACATTTTTGATATATATCATTTTTGGTGTAAGGTCGAGGACCTACACATTTGTAGCCTACGAGTATTTTTGTACTCCCGATGTACTCTGAGACACATATTTATATATGATATTGATCATTATTTTATGGCTCATTATTGTGTACTCATTTATTTTTGATTTTATGTTTATGTGATGCACATGGATGCAATGCTTATGTTATGTTGATGCTATATGATGTGATGTATGGATGACATGCACTAGATAGCTATTTGATTTATGATGATGATATGCAGTGATCTAGATGCTTAGATGTGCTTTTTATGATGGATGCATATGGATGCGATGTTCTTTTCTTAACGCATATTTGATATTGCTTTATTTTATGCATTAATGTATGTAATGATTTATTTACATGATGCTAATCTAATGTAAATGAACCTGTATGCTTTAATCACTTAAAACATAAGGAATGAATGCAAATATGTTTATCAATCTAATGGATGACACCACAGAATGTATAAAAATCATGAATGTAATTGAAAATCCTTAAGATAAGAATTTAATCAATTAATCACCCATATATGAAATGCAATGGTATGCGATGTTTATGATGCGAATGATATAATGTGTCATTCGATTTTCTTTTGCAAATTTGAAAAATATGCATGATATAGTCAGTGGTCATCTAAATATTATTTCTAATATCCATCCGGTATCTATCCTATATGTTGATTGTGCTTTATATAATGATGTATCATGGATTCGATACTTTGCAATTTGATGATTTATATGGTTGCAATTTTTGACATTTTGTTGCTATGGGAGAAAATTTTGAGGTTTTCCATGAGACTCAAACACCCTAATAGACTTATCAAAAGTTGCATACTAACCACACTAGACTTCTGAGATAAAAGGCTTTTGCTAGGATAGACCCTAACTATTCATTATCCCTATGTGTGCAAATGATTATTTTAAGATAAGACACGAGCATTCCCCGATGTCAAGCGGGATTCTTTCAGCCCATTGCTAAGATAGGGGTTCCACAAATGTCTTATCCAATCTCAAGTTTAGATTTTAGTTGGACTAAGCCACTAGGCAATGCAGGACACCTGAAGCTAGCTCTTCCACATTCAAACATTGGTCTTGTTCATAAGCGAGATGCTAATGCATCAGACATATCATCATGCGTAAGGTATAGTAGTGCTGACAATTCTAAGGATTCAGGCTCATTCCTTTCTATCCTTCAATTTTTGGGATACTTGCTCATATGTAGTGAAGCAAGGGAGTCGATTCCATCTTCTTTTAACTATCTTTGGATCTTCATTTGATCTCTCTTCGAACTAGATTTTGGATCTTCATTTGATCTCTGCTCAAACTTTTGATTTATGATCTTCATTTGATCTTCACTTTGAACTTTGATTTAAGCCTATTTTCTGATCTTCACTTGATCTTCACTTTTCGGCATTTACATTTGATAATTTTCTTCAAAAACTTTCCTTTGGGGGATTTACTTGGAAAAACTATTTTTGGTATATCGATTGAGAATATCGATCTTATGATATCAATATGGGATATCACTCTAGGGAGTCGATCTATGATATCGATCTAGGGTATCAATCATGAGGATTGATGTGGGATATCTCTTTGGGATATTGCTCATTTTATCATAAGCAAGGGATTCTGAATAGGGAACTAACCTATCCTTTTGCCAACTACCAACATTTCCCATACCATCCACACAGAGGGATAAGCAAGAATAACTCTTTTCACTTCAGGATACCCGGTCCTGCTTCACGGCTTTCATCTTCCCCTAGTCCTTGTTAGGATTGTTTAAATTTGTTGATTAGTGATAGGCTTATGATATGCTAAGGGCTATACTAACTGAACCTTAGCTACAAAAGCAAAGCAAGCTTTCTACCAACTCTTGATAAGACCACTAGGTATGGTTGAGTGACCAAAAAACCCTAGTATATCTCCATAGCAACATTATAGGTTGTGTTGAAAAACACAATTACTCACATGAATGATGGATTATGATAAATGCAGAGATGCATGATTTAAACACAAACGTGGCATCATTTGTAAGACTGACAAACACAATGCCTTCTATTACGGAATGCAACGGATGACGAATGCCTATATGCAATGCAGTAATGCAGTGAATGCATGTGTAAATGCAAAATGAAAATGCAAAATTCAAATGCAAATGCAAATGTTTTTGGATTTTATGCTTTACCAATTTTTTTGGATTTTATTGATTTTATAATTTTTATGGGTTTTGAGCCTCATAATTGACCAAACGATGAGTACATGCCTCTAGAGCCTTTAGATTGACCAAGCAATTTTTAATAATCCTTGGAGCTTTTAGGATTGACCAAAGGGATTATGGGTACCTTTGGGGCATTTTGGGATGACCAAGCAATTTTGAGAATCCTTGGAGCCTTTGGGGTTGACCAAGCAGTTTTTCAAAAACTCTTGGTGCCTTTTGCATTTGACCAAAGGGCTAACAGATGCCTTTGGAGATTTTTAGGATGACCGAGCGATTATAAGCAAATCCTTAAGGCTTTTAACTAACATGACCAAGCGGTTTCAGGAACCCTTGGAGCCTTTTGGGATGACCGAGCAGTTTTGACCAAACCCTCAAAGCTTTTGAGGTTGACCAAAGGGCTTACAGATGCCTTTGGAGCTTTTTGATTGACCAAACCACTGATGAGAGTGTTTGGAGCTTTTTAGGATGACCGAGCAGTTACAAGCAACTCTCAGAGCCTTTTACTATGCTCTTCAAGCATAAAATACCTTAATATGGATGATGTTGAGAGGTTCAGGCTCTTCAACACCCCCTAGCGATGTTAGGTGATAGGTACCCAGACCAATATTTTTAGATATGATGTAGGGTCCTAGCCAATTAGCCATAAATTTGTCTCGCATATCTGGCGGTAAATTAGAGTTCTATTGGTTTTATTTCAAGACAAGATCCCCAACTTCAAAGTCTCTCTGGTGGAATTTGATATTGTAAGCTCATTTTAGTCACTCCTGATAAACATGGAGATGCTCCAAGGCATTCACATGATGTTCATCAAGTAGCATCAGTTGATCCAGTCGAGCTTGTCATGCAGTGTCATCATCGATGAACTCTTTCAATGTGATGTGCAACATTGGAATTTCTAATTCCAAGGGCATAATGGCCTCAATGCCATATACTAGTGAGAATGGTGTTGCCCTAGTGGGCATCCGAATACTAGTCCTATAAGCCCATAACGCAAGGGGCAGCTGGATGTGCCAATATTTATGGTTTTCTTGTACCATATTTTTCAAGATGGCCACCACTATCTTATTTGAAGCTTCAACCTACCCATTTGCTTGTGGATAGTATGGAGTCACAAAACTATGTTTGATTCTATATTTAGATGTCAAAGCTCTCATAATTTTGTTCTTGAAAGACGTTCCATTATCCGATATTATTTTGGATGGAATCCCAAAATGACTTATGATATGCTCAAGTATAAACTCTGCTATACGAGCTCCAGTTGTCATTGTTAAGGGTATTGCTTCCACCCACTTTGTAAAATACTCAGTAGCCATGATTATGAATGTATGTCGACCCGATGATGGAGGAGAGATCTTGCCTATAAGATCTAATCCCCACTGAGCAAATGGCCAAGCCGCTTGAATGGGTTGTAAGGCCTACGATGGCAAGTGCGTAAGATTAGCATGATGCTGGCATTTAATGCATTTCTTGACATACACATTGCACTCCTTCTCCATAGTGGGCCAATAGTAACCCATTCGAAGGATGCGCTTGATGATGGCCATGCCACTAAAATGGCCATCGCACGTACCATCATGGGCTTGCAAAATTACCCATGATGCCTCTTGGGGCTCTAAGCAATGAAGGAGAACTCCATCGTAGCTTCGTCGGTACAAGATGTCTCCTATTAAGACATATTTGGCCACTTTATATTTAAATGTGTGCTTCATGACATGCGATAATCCCTCTAGGATTATACTAAGCTTTAGGAAGTCTTTAATTTATGACATCCAATTTTGATAAATCTCAACTTCGACTGCTAAGACGACTTGCTCCCCTACATATTTACTTTTGCAAATGCAGACTCAAAAACAACCCTATGGTGAATGGTAGTACCACTCCCCATGGGACTCGAGAGGTTAATGACCCCTAGGGTGCCTTCTTAAGAAAGTCTTCAGCTTTACAGAACCATTCAACTTGTGGTTCTACACTGATCATGTTGATCGATTCTCTATTATCATAGGTTGCACGCTCTACTATTGGATGAGAGAGCATCTTGACATGGATGGTAGTGAAATCAGTAGATAGATTCTGAGGGATTAAATATC
Source organism: Wollemia nobilis (assembly GCA_028583015.1). Lineage (NCBI taxonomy): Eukaryota > Viridiplantae > Streptophyta > Pinopsida > Araucariales > Araucariaceae > Wollemia > Wollemia nobilis. The sequence continues at coordinate 68,580 of JAQPPZ010007033.1, forward strand.
CCAAAGAAGCCATGGTATCTACAAACCTATTTGATGATCGAGGGATTGCCTCAATGTCATACCATTCAAGTTTGGCCAAATATGTGTCAACTAGATCTTTATAGGCTTTCAGTACGGGACATCAACACTAAAAAGCCCCTTGACTTGATTTACTATGAGCAAGGAGTCACCAAAGATGTTCAATCTCTTAATATTCATGGTGATAGCTATGTGGAGGCCCAATAGTAGGGCTTCATACTCAGCATTGTTGTTGGTGCATGAAAAATCCAACTTGAATGACAAGGGCATTGGAGCTCCTTGCGGTATGAAGAACACTATTTCGACACCACCCCCTTGTTCACACTTTGAACCATCAAAGAACAGAGTCATATCAACATTGTTCTCTAGTTCTTCAAGTTTGAGAGCTTCAGATATGATGAAGACTGCATCATCCAAAAGCTCAATTGTTAGAGGCCTATTATTTGATAATGGTACCTCAACTAATTGATCTGCTATGACCTATCCCTTAATGGACTTCTGGCTTATGAATTCTAGATCAAATTCTATCAAAAGCATGATCCACTTTATAGTACGCGTATTGTGATAAGTCTTACTCATCATGTACTACAAAGGATTTTGTTTGGATATAACATACGTCGTATGACTTAACATATAGTGTCACAATTTCTTTGTAGTGAACACTACTGCTAAACATAATTTTTCCACATATGCATACCCGAGCTCATAGCTCACCAAAGTTTGACTAATATAATATATGGCATATTCTTTGCCTTGCACATTCTTTTGGGCTAACATGGTTCCCAATGCAAAGTCAATTGCCAATATATATAGTAGAAAAGGCACCTCTAGCCTTGGTGGAGCTAGCACTGGTGACATCACTAGGTATTGCTTTATCTCAGTGAAGGCTGCCTTGTAGTCCTCGTCCCAGTTGAATGGGACCCCCTTATGTAGCAGTCGATTCATGGGTCGACATTTATCCGATAGTTGGGTGATAAATCACTTTATCGAGGCTACCTTACCCTGAAGGCTCCTTAATTCCTTAATATTGGTGGGAGGACGCATTTCCAAAATGGCCTTGACCTTCATTGGGTCTACTTCGATGCCTCTCTTGGAGATGATGAACCCTAGTAATTTTCTAGAAGTTACGCCAAATACGCACTTCTTAGGATTCAGCCTGACATTGTGCTCTATCAGGTGATCGAAGACTTTCCTTAAGACCTCTGCATGCTCTTCTCATAGCAATGACTTGGCTAACAAGTCATCGATATAATATTCAAGAATTTTGTGCATATAGTCATGAAAAATGTATGTCATGGCCCGTTGATATGTGGCACCAACATTTTTGAGGCCGAATGGCATAACTTTATAGCAAAATGTTCCCCATGGCATTATAAACATGGTTTTATGTTGGTCTTCGGGTTTAATCTGAATTTGATTGTAACCAAAAAAATCATCCATTAAGGAGAGCATTTCATGACCTATAGTTGCATCTACGAGAGCATCAATATTGGGCAACGAAAATGAATCTTTGGGTGTTGCCTTATTTAGGTCTCTAAAATCCATGCAAATACGGATTCTTCCATCGAGTTTTCCCATGGGTACCATATTGGACACCCATTCTAGATAATCGATGGAAATCACAAATTCCACATCCAACAACTTTTGTAGCTCATATTTCACCATTAAGGCTACTATTGGGTGCATTTTCCTAAGCTTTTGCTTGATCGACTTCTTCATCAAGTCTAGCGAAAGGTTATGAGTAACCAATTTTGGGTCTAGACCTAGCATATCCTTATACGACCAAGCAAACAAATTTGGTCTCTCTTTCAAGTAGAGGGATGAGGGTGGCCCACTCATCTGGAGTGAGACTCTCTCCAAATTTAACCTTCTTTGCACTGGTGGGATCATCACTGATATCCACCTCAAAGGTTTCCTCTACCGACATATGTGATCCCTCCTCAAGCTGGTGAGGCATAGGAATCAAATGGATGTCATCAATCGGGTTGATTGGTTCCATGTTGGAAGCATTTTTGGCATGATAAACATCATATGCATAGCCTAGTGCAAAATGGAAAGGTTGCAACATTTCTTCATTGGGGAAGAAATCCTCAGGCTCAATGGGTGAATCAACATGATCCCAATCGATAGCATCTTTGTTAAGATACAATGGTTTAGACGGATCTACTAGATTGTAGAGTGGAGTGGTCAAATCAATGGAGACCATGTTTATGGAATGGAATTGATCTCCAAGACCACATGGACTGACCTCTACAAAATTTGCATAGTCCTCATACCCACGATCTGGCTCTAATGGCATAGGCACAAAAGGGTCTTCCCTATGAGGACTATGAATAACTAGATCCTCCCTATGCACTGAATGCAAAATAGGATCATTTGGCTCATGGAGCTCCATGTAGGTCGATAGAAGGGGATTAACCAACCGATGGATTTGATCCAAGTTTAACCATCTTGCTCTTAGATGCGGACCAACATGTAGTTATCTATAGACCTCATCGATGTCGATGGGTTGATGATGGTAACGCAAATAAGGAGGACCAAGGTAGGCCCTCTCTAACTCATCTTCTTCATCACTATCATAATAGAATCCTTCATTCACCCCCACTCCTAGAGGGCGCTCCTCCAAATGAGGCCCCATGAATCTTACTTCTTGCATGTTATCATCGCTATCCAAAAAACTAGATAATTATACCTCATGTACGATGCTACCAAGAAAACTAGCTCAATCTCTTCCCTTGAATGATCAACATTGGGAAGGATCTCTTCGGTATCCTATACCGACTCAATAGGCAATAGATGACATGCATACAAAGGCCTTACATAAGCACCTTCGACTTCATCCTCAGATTCATCATCATTTGAGGAATCTTCATCTGCATCATAGCCTAGTCCACTCATATCGGAGGTGGACTCCACTCCATCTTCATTACAAATATCTCCTAGCTCGAGATCACTTGCAGTAATGGGGTTACACCCCTGCATGTCTGTGTCATCGACTGCATCATGGGTTTGGTGTCCCAGTTGATCTCTGGGGTTCATCTCTATCTCAGTCTGCTCAAGGAGCCCTTCACGATGATCTTCGAGTGGCTCAATGGTGATGACAGATATCATAGGGTGATTCCTCCAAAATTTGGAAGGATCCAGATGATATGGATTAAAATCCACATCATCCACCATACTGAGGTACAGATGATCTAGGGATGCTATGAGCAAATCATCCTACCCACATATCTATAACCCTAGACCGAATCTATCAGTGACTAACTGATAATGAGGTTCCAGTGGAGTCCTCCATCCTTGTTCAAAGAGACCAAGGTCATATCCATGCCAATGATATAGCTCAAAAATATGCATGGCATACTCTAGATTAGACAAATAATGAACATTTACCATGAAAGGTTCCTCATCATCTTCATCCATGGGCTCTCACATTGGAAGCTGATCTAGCCCCACATAGATGAAGTTAGTTTGGTTAGGTGGCTCTCCCAATGGAACCATCGATCCAACCAGATAACGATGAGCGGATGGTCTACCCATCTCTTGCGTAGTCTTCAAAATTGGTCCGAAGGTCACATTTTGCACAAGGTACTCACCTAATCTAGTATTAGCGAGATGTACCATCACCCATGGTGTGGATGACCCTACTGAAGATGTAGGTGAGGTAGGCTGAGGTGCCTCCTCGGCTTTGTCTTGGGGTTCCTCAACTTCCATGGGAATGGGAACATCCTCGATGATTGGCTCGAGCTCACGCTCTTTCTCTTTCTCACCCATATTCACCTTCAATTTCCTATCATCCCGATGCATGACTGATGTCAATGGTTTCAAGGAAGTGGTAGTGGTGTGCTCCGATCTGTGTGACACAGATGGCATTGGTTGAGCATGCACTATCGGTTTACCTCCTAGTTTCTTTATTGGTGATGACGTCCGAACATCCAGGTGCATTGATGGGAGTATGAAACCCCCAAGTAAATCTGCTAGGTTCACAAACTTAAATGGCTCCTCATCCGAAGCCACTACGTGAACCAGTCCCTCATGAATATATTTCATGCATTGATGCAATATCGAGGGGACACAACGCATTTCATGAATCCAAGGCCTACCGAGTAAAATGTTGTACTGCATGGCCCCTTCTATCACATGACACATTATTGAAATGGTCTTCAGACCTACCTGCATGGGTAGGATAATTGTGCCGATAGTCAAACATAGTGCATCGTTAAATGCTCTCAATGTAAATGTAGTTGGCACAATGTGTGATTTAGGTAGCTTCAAATGACTCAGTGCCTTGGTCATTATTATGTTGATCGATGAGCTAGTATCGATCAAGACCCTTTTAAATGGCATGTGATTCACACATGCGATTATGTGCAATGGTGGGTCGATCATAGTTGTAGAAACCATCCTTATCTCATGATCATAAAATTGGATCATCGGTTCCTGACACTGTTGTACATGTCCCACAAAATTAGTAAATGCCTGCGCATCTTGGGACTGTACTTCAATGGACCTCAAAATGTCCATAAGAGTCTCCCTATGCCTCGAGGACTACTGTATTAATTCATATATTGACAACTTCGTAGGAGTTATCTACAGGTTTTGGACCAACCTGCTCCTTATGGTCACCATCGATCTTGTTGGTGGGCCTGGAATATTTTATGTCGATCATTGATTCGGTATGGCTTGTATTTGAATGGGAGCATGAGGTTGATTCTATTGTTCATATCTCCCATGCCTAGTGACAATATTGACCATGCCTACGAACCCCTGGGTAGGTGGTTCGACTCGCACCTGGTTAACTTGACCAACGTTGTTTCGAGGTGCCTCATGATTTGGTAAGGGGTTCTTGTAAATCCCCATATTCTGATTATCGGGTGCCTATGGGTTGTGTGGCACTACAAGCTCACCCTTGTCAATCATATTTTGCACCAGGTGTTTGAAATACCAACACACCTCGATGTCATGGCCTTTCATTCTATGAAAGATGCAAAATAGATCATCTTGGAACCCCTTTGGTTTGGGTTGATTGGGGTCTATCATCTTGAATTCGAGTAATCTAATTGCCTTGGCCTCGCATAACTGATGGAAAATCGATGTCAATGATTCCATCAATGGTGTGAACTGGCGAGGTGGGCGTTGATCTTTGTTCTTGCCCTTATAATTGTTGTTGCGCTTGTCATATTGCATAGGGGGAGGTTGGGCTTGATAATTCTATTTTTGTTGCCCCTTGTCCTCCCGTTGGAGATTCAATACCACTTGATTTACATGGGCCTGCTTGCCCTGTTGTTTTGTGGCACTCTTCTTTTGTCCCTCTCTCCTATTTTTGAGCTTCAAGTTGCCTTCCTACAACTTGATGTCCTCAATCACCTTGGCTTGCACCAAAGCCTCTTCGAATGTAGGATACTATTGTAGCTACAACAGTAATGAGATGTGCTTGGCACAACTCTTCATAAACATTTAAGTTAACTCTATGGTAGGAATAGGGAATGGCAACTTCACCATTAGTCTCCTCCATCTCTTTTTATATTGCTCTATTGGCTCATCATCGCACTGAGCTAGCATAGCCAGATCAAAAATATTGGCCTATTTCTTGATGCCAAAGGAATAGCATTCAAGAAAGGCATCAACTAATTGCTCAAAACTAGTTATGCTATGTTTCTTTAGCTGATTAAACCACTCTCGAGCTAGCCCTAAAAGTGTCATGATGAACGTACGCAACAATAATGCATCATTGCTTGCTATCTAAAAACAAGCATCCAGAAAGCTCGTGACATGTTCCTGTGCATCTTCATCACCCTTAAACTTGTCCAACCTGGGCATATCAAAATTCTCAGGGTAAGCCAGAGTAGGCACCAAAGGATCCAAAGGCTCGTTATGGATTTTCCTCAATGTCAGCTTTTGAATAGCCATGCCTTGTCTCTCAATGGCTTTAATCTTCTTGGCTAAGGCCTTATAGGCCTCTGAAGATAGAAAGTCCTCCTCCCTAAGTTGATGTGTAGGTGGCTTAGGAGGTACTATCTTCCTTGTACGAGATGGAGGTCATTGCTCTTCCTCCTCCTTAGCTCGAGAGCTCTCAGGATATTCTTGCTCGTATCCATCTCCCGCTGCTTCTTCATGCTGCCTCTACCTTTGATTATCGAGCGATGGTGGCGCTCCCTCTATTCGACACTAGCATGAGTACGAGCATCTCTATGCTCTTGATGCATATCAGCTTGAGATAAAGCCTTCCTATATACATGCTCTCTATGCTCATCTTGAGGATATAGGCCAGCCCTAGCTAACCTATCCTCCTACTCCACATGTTCCTTCTAGGCAAGGATACACTCTTCATGCATGCACTGCTCATATAACCTCTATCTCATGAGCCTTTACGCTTGAATATTTTCATCTTCAATACATTACCTCTCTAGGTGAGCATCCTCCAATTGATCTTGGAGGAGTTGGCATTTTTGCTTTGATGCTAGTCGATGTGATCTATCGATCTGGTCGATCATGGGAGGCCTCTGGTATCCCTACTCTGTACGAGCGACCTTGTGGGTTCTGTACCCATCAGACTGATGTGTTGTGCCTTTGCCTCTATCTATGAAGATGGCATTGGCCTCCTACTATGTCCTATACTGTGAACCACCATGCGCAGATAGTGGGTGTGTGACATGAGGGTGCTTAGAAGCCTCCCCATGTTCTCTAGTAGTGTGGATGACACTCACGCTATGCTCACTCGAGGCTCGAGTGGGTGGAGCGGAAGGCTTGTAGCCTAGCTACTCTAAAACACTACCTAGACCCTCTAGCTACCTAGACCACCATCGCTCATGTGGCGGTGTGCCATTATCTCCCACCTTTGATATATCAATGGTGATCTTGCATGGTGGACCATGCATGGGAGTATGGTTAGACCTATGCTCGATAGCGAGCCTATCTGCCTACCCCTGAATGGGTGGGTCTCTAGTCCTTCTATACTCAGAAGGTGGAGCCATAGATCCTCTAGTGGACTTAGTACGTAGGGGCACCAACCTGGTCCCCTGCACAACAAACTCTTTGATCGATCCCATGGATGCGCGTGCATTGCGGTCTCGATAATGGCTCTCAAGTGGAACACCCTCATGCTGGAAGGTTTCCTATTCTATCCTATGCCTAGAGGAGTGTACTAAAGCTCCTCTATCTAGGGTTTGCTCTACTGGCTCCCCTCGTGTCGAGTTATCTCCTCGAATGCTAGTCGAACGATGTTCGGTTCGCTCATGTGGTTGAGGAATTGACATGTATTATTGTGAATTGGTTAGGGGTTGGTCATCGGCATTGGATTTGGACCTTTGTCGACCACCTCGTGTATCCACCATTGTGTACCTAGAGTCTAAATGTATTATTATTAAGCAAACAAGGTATACAATAATGATTATCTCATTTTAAATTTTAAAAGTGAGTCCTAAACTATTTGATGTGTTTTCAAGATTTGTTGTATCAATGTAGAAACTCTTATCATGTTTTGCAAAACTTGTTGGATTTTATTCTCAGTTTAATGGATTTCACCTATACGCTCATAGCTCGACAACTTGGCTATGAACTCCAAGTCACGTAAATCCCCTATGTGTGGTAATGAAGCCCACACCCAGACAAGGAGCACAGGTCCTCCCAGATCCTCACCCATTTTCCCCAATCAGCGTTATACCCTTCAAAGAGAATACATGCAAATTTTCCAGGGTACGAAAGGTTCTTGGATCCGGTATTGGTCTATATATCAAAGGTTCATAGGATTTGGGCCAACGGATGGAAGTTACACCCATCGTCATTGAACCCTACTAGTGGTTGGATGTCAAGCCCAACTCACTAGCATTTAAGTGCCAAGTGGTGTGTGTGGTTCCTTTTAATGTACATAAAATAAATGCATCATATAGCATACATGCTCATTTTCTAAATGCTATGCAAATGAAAGACATTTCAAATTCAAAAAATGCAAGCTATTCTAGATGCTCTTTAAGACTATGCACATTACGATGCTAAATGGCCACTAATTGGGCCTCACACATGCAAACCATCCACACATATCTATCAAGCACGTTGTAGCCTAGGGTGGACTACAATCAGAGGTCCATTATTCCCAGTAATACCTTTCTATTGAAAGCAAAATATGAAAGCAAACTAGGACAATTGATTTACCATTTTCTTAATTCTTTTCCTAATTTGCATTCAAATTAAACTTACTATAAAAACACAGAGAGCAAAAAAGTAATAGAGGTCTAAAAATAGGACCTACCTCAAGTCCTACATTAGTTGATATTCTGAATTTGACTATCTATGTTGTCAGTAGGAGACCGTAGGTCTGATCTATGATTCTGACTATAAACCATGCTTTGTACCTACGATTCAATTGTTGGGCCATAGCTGATAGCTACGATCTATACCTACAAGTGCAAAAACCAATAAAACATAGTCAGATCCTAAAAATGTGGGGTTCCACCATGATCGCCTTCTATAACCACCAAAAAGGCTCACACCCGATGGCATCCTATTGCAATAAATGATAAAAATATAACATGCATACAAGAACAAGAAATTGACAACAAATGAATCAAGAAGAAAAATGCTTTATTCCATTGTATTCGAAGTCAAAATCAAATTACAAGTACATCCCTCTTAGGGATAATCATTTTGATACAATATTACAATAGGAGTGCACAATTGTTTCCCTCTTAAGGGTAGGTGTGATTTCCAAATGCCTTTCAAGATGACACGAACTGCTCTAGGGTGGAGGTGCCCTCTTCTTCATGATGGGGAAGGAACTTGATAGTTGGTTCTCCTTTGAAACTATTCCCTATGGTCAAGAAACAACACAAGAATGTCAAAAATATAGGCAACCTCTCATGATGAGGCCCTTTTAGGTAAATTGCATAATGACACCATTAAACATGCATAATCAAGAAAACATGAAAAGTGCTTCTAAGCTATGCAAATTGAATCAAGATTCATATAATAGCGTAAAGAAAAGTAGCAGCTACACTATGCATGGATCAAATATATAAAATGAAGCATAAACATGCATAAAGAAACCATTTAAGTCCTAATTGAAGCATAAACATAAAGAAGCTAAATCTAACCTAATTCTACGGTCAGAAGTCTGCTAAAATGTATTTAAACTATGAAAACAACTAATCTAAGCTAGTTAACCATACAGAAATGAAAATAGGAAGGTGGTTATACCTCTGCTGCAAACCGTAGCTCTGGTGAGCGGTCTGCACTATAAACCATGGTTGAAAGCCATGGTTAGCACTCTAATAGGCTTACCCTCAATTCCAAGGGTAGTGGGCTTGACCTCCTTGTCCAATTGATGTTCAAGGGTCACCTTCGGTGTCCTTATGATAGGTTTGGTGGTTGAATCACTATGATGGGCCTTCATTTGCTCGAATTTGTATTTCTTGGTTCTTCTAGGCTCCTAGAACTTCCATGGCAAATTGATCATTGGGTGAATAGCAAAGTGGCCTTCGAATGCATGAATTTAGTATGCAATTCGATAGGGCTTCACTGCTCGCTTGATCAATTCACACTCTCTCGATAATTCTTACGCTTCACTATACAAATCATCTATATATTCTCCCCATTTGGAAGGGGTATTTATAGGATGCCCTAGGACTAGGGGTGGCTTCCTGGAGAAGCCAAGATCAAGAAGAGGTGGTTAGGATAGTTGGAATGGAAGCCTCTAGAATCTTCCATCCATTAACCACCTTCTTCTAGATCAAATGGTCATTCCAACCGATTTGGCTCGGATTGAAGGCCAACTGAACTTCAGTTAAGACCGTAGGTCACAACTATGGTCTAGACTATAAACCATAGGTCTCAGCCATGGTTCAGCTATAAACCATAGGTCTGGGCTGTGGTTCAGACTGATTAGGCCAAGGAGCCCAAATTGAGTGGTTAGAACCACTGCTCTATCTTGGAGTCTATCCAAGATCTTCCATATGGTCTTGTAGCATGTCCATATGAGTAGTCGCCCTCGACATGACGCGTTTTAGGTGTCTACATATAGTCAATGTGGTTAGAAAGGGAAAGTTTGGACTTGGTATGGAGTAAACTTGTGCAAGCAAGGGAAGGTTAAGCAATGGTTATTGATTAAATTATTATCTATGTTAAGTGTCCTTAAAAGAGATAGAAACCATTGAGTTGAAGTATACTAAATAAGGATGAAAACATGTTGGAGATTAATAGATAGGGAATTTTTATTATCTAACAAACAAGGAGAAAAAGATAAAGATAAAGTAGTTTTTACCATCCACGAGGCTATAGGCTATATTATACAACTCTCAAGGAGGATGATAACCCAATATATGATTATCCAACCATATACTCTTACTACCAAAGTATGGTGTACAACCCTACCCCCCACAAGATTCAAACTTAGAATTCTATTGAGAGCTTCAAAGTCTCCATATTTAGGCCCACTGAGGTTGAAAAAACTTCCTTATACCGATTGCTCAATTTATATTATCAATAAAGGTTATGTCGGTAAAGGTCAAAACAATTCATGCAAAAATATCGAGGAAGAAACAAGTCATGTCTACTTCTATTGTTGACAACTCAATTGAGCTTATTTTGACTATAGTTTGTTGAACTTCATCCTAACCCTATTGGGTTTTTGGCTATTGTTGCTATGAATTTATTCTAACATGCACATAAATATTTTTACACGAGATGACAAGAAGTCCTAGAGGGAGGGCCCATTACTAATGTTAAGGCTTCACTCACCGATTGGTTATACTTCTTTTGAAGAAACATCTATGTGCTATATCAAGATAATTTCAATTTTATAAGGGATGGGTTACTTATTTGAATGAAGGGGATATTGCTACGTTAGTTGGTATGAGACTAAGAGTTACATATATTTTATACTATGCTAATTAGGAATCATAATTGGTAAACATTTTTAGAACCCACTTAAATTTTGTTAATTGTACTTTGGTAACTAAAGTTTGGTCAAATAAACATATATTGAGAAAATAATATCTATCAAAAATTTTCATATAACATATAGTCTCATAGACATTAAAAAAATACTTTACCTTTTTTTATTAATGGTGAAAAAGTAGGGTTTTGAAGGGTCCCAAAACCTTTTACATTAGAGGAGGCAGAGAAAGAGAAGGCCAATTAAGCACAAGCCAGCCTCCAAGGCCAAAAGAATAGAAACTAAACCCAACAACCACCCAAGAGAACAAAAGAGAAAGATAATGCCATGATACAACATAGACCAACCCACCACCCAGTAGGGCATAAAGGAGAATTTTTGTTTCAACTTTCTTTTAGAGGCACCAAAGATCCTGCTCCATTTTTGCATAAGATTGGAAGGGCAGCAAATACATCAAGATGCAGATAACAAAACCCCAATCCCAGAGAGCAAGGGTGAGGGCAATACACCAAGCATATTCCTTGAGAATGGAAACCACCAGGGAGCAAAAGGACCAGCCCCCCAAAAAGACCCCCTAGAGAGGATCACTACAACACAAAGGAGACCTCATCCAAGCAGAAAGACAATAAAAAGACCTACTGGATAGGTAGGCCCAATGCTTCCAAAGCAACAATTGTCATTAACCATGGAGGGAAATTGTCTTCCCAAATTTTGAATTGGCCACTATCCACCCCCAAATTGGCCATAACATCAGCAACTTGGTTACCTTCCCTATAAATATGCTCAATTTTAACTTCTAACATACCTTCCAAAATCTTTGAGGTGTCCTTAATAATATTCAGGATGAAACAATTGTCAGTCTTTCCAGCCTGCAAATCCTGAATGATGTTCAAGGAGTCACCTTGTACGAGAAGTCTTCTGAAGCCCCTCTCAAAAACCTGATGAACACCCGAGAAAAGTGCCTTAGCTTCAGCTAGGTGGTTGGTCTGAATACCATAATCTTTGATGTAAGCCCAAATGACCTCACCATTATCATTTCTGACAACACCCCCTCCACCAACCCTCCCAAGGTTACCTTTGGCAGCCCCATCAAAGTTCAGAATGACCCACCCTTTAGCTAGTTTATGCCATCTAGTAGCCAATATTTTTTGAACAGTGGATACAGAAGCAGAAGACCCTAGATTCAATTTCCAACTAACAACAACCCCTTTCTCCATAGCTTTCTCCCTACCATTTCTAGCAACAAAGACAACCAGGTTATTCTCAATAGCAACTTTAATCCTTCTAAAGACAAAGGATTCATCCCTAGCAATATCCTTGAAAGTTATTTTGTTCCTCTCCCACCAGATACCCCATAAAAAATGAGGAAGAACCAGGTCCCACACCCTAGTGAGGCTGTGACTGATGAAGGGGGATTTCCACTGAGTGAAAAGTTCCTTGAAAGTTTGAGGTAACGTCCACTTGATAGAAAAAGAATCTAGTAAAGCATTGAGCACCTTATTTGAGAAATCACAATGGATGAAAAGATGATCCACAGATTCAACATCCTTAGAACACAAGAGACAAATATTGGGAAGATGGAAGCCTTTCTTACATAAATTATCAACAGTCAAAATTTTGTTTTGCAAACACAACCACAAAAAAATGCAATCTTGGGGATCAAATGAGGATACCAAACCCTTTCCACCAAAAAATATCCTCCCCTGGACAATGTTTGGGCCTCATATGCAGTCTTGATAGAAAAAGGCCTTTAGGAGAATGAGTCCATAGAAGGAAGTCCCTGTCATTCTATTGAGGAAGAAAGTATTGTTGCAACAACATGTTCAAATTTGCCAAACTCTGAAGGATCCGAAGATCAATTGTATGTAAAGTCAGATGCTTCCAAATCCTCTTGCCATTAGTGATGATTATATAATCAATTACTTTTTCTCCATATTTTAGTGACAAAGGAGCCTTCAACTCATAAAACTCAGGACTAAGAAAGAGGGGTTCAGGAAGAATCCAAGTATCCTCCCAGAAGAACACATCCTTGCCATTCCCAATCTGCCACCGCATCCCCTCCATAACCAAACTTTTGACCCCTAGCAAACCATTCCAAATCACAGAGCCCCTAGGAGGAGCAACACTTCTAAAAAAAGAATGTGATTTTCTAGATACTTACCTCTCATAATATCTTTCCACAGTTGATCCTCCTCAACACATAATCTCCAGGTTATTTTTGCAATCAATGCCTTATTGAACAACAACAAATTTCTAATCCCAAGACCACCTTCTTTCTTAGAAGAGCAGACCCTATCCCAAGAGACAAGGGACACCCTCTGTTTATCCTCCACCCCAGCCCACAAAAATCTCCTAAAGATCTGATCAATCCTCCTAACTTTGAAGGGCATTCTGAAAAGAGACATATAATAGACGAGAATGCTTTGGAGGGTAGCTTGAAGCAATTGCAACTTACTTGCTTGGCTCAGGAGATTACCTTTCCACCCAACTAACTTACGTTGAATCCTATCCAACATAGGAGACCACAACTCCTCCTTCATCCTACCAATGAACAATGGCATACCTAGATATAAAGAAGGAAGGTTAGCAATGCCACAACCAAAAATCCCTGCAATTCTATGTTGAAGTTGCCCCCTAGTATTCACAAAAAATATTTGACTTTTATGGAAGTTAATTTGTTGGCTGGAAGCTTTCTCATACAACTACAAAATATTCATGAATTCCTTAGCCTCTCTCATAGTAGCCTCACCAAGAAGTACAGTGTCATCTACAAACTATTGATAAGAAACTACCTCCGCAATACCAACAGGCCTAATACCCTTAATCTTAGAGGACAAGGTAGCAACAAGAATCGATCTTCCTAAAGCTTCAACCATCAAAATGAAAAGATATGGAGACAAGGGATCACCTTGCCTAATACCTCTTTGACCCCCAAAAAAACCACTCGAAATCCCATTGATGATGATAGAAAATTTAGTAGAGGAAATACAAACTCTAATCCACTTCCTCCATAGATCCCCAAAGCCAAATTTTTGCAACACCTTGTCAAGGAACTCCCAAGAGACCCTATCATAAGCCTTCTGCATATCAAGTTTAAGAAGCATTCCAACCAACCCACTTTTGGACATAAAATGTAAAGTCTCATGAACCATAATGATCCCATCCACAATCTGCCTACCATGAACAAAACCACCTTGAAGAGGAGAAATCAAGATGGGGAGAAGCCTTTTCAACCTATTAGCAAGTGTCTTAGTAAGCAACTTATATAGGGTATTGCATAAGTTGATAGGTCTAAAATCCCTTAGAGAAGAGGCACCATGTTTCTTTGAAACCAAAACAATAAAGGTAGTATTCCATACCTACAACAAAGAGGAAGAAGATTGGAATTCTCTTAAGGCTTCCAAAATATCCGAACCAAGAAGGTGCCAAAACCTCTGAAAAAAACCAATAGGGAACCCATCCAGCCTAGGCGCTTTGTCCTTATTCATACTAAATAGGTTGATCCTGATCTCATCATTAGAAAAGGGGCATTCAAAGCATTATTCATATCAATCATCACCACCTAGGGAATGTTCCTGAGAAGTTCCTTCGAAGCATCCCCATCTTCCTCCCTATCTCTAGAAAACAAATCCTGAAAGAAGGATACCGTGGCAGTAGCAATTTCTTCCTTATCTTTAAGGCATTCACCGGAGTCCAATGTAATTTCTCTTATTTTATTAGCACTCCTATGTTTCAAGGTTGAGAGGTGGAAAAACTTGGTATTCCTATCCCCCTCCTTAAGCCACGTAGCTCGATATTTTTGCCTCCAAAAAGACTCCTTGCTGGCAAGAATATTATGAAATTCTGCAAGAGTAATTTGCTCTTTGTTGGCTAGCTCCTCTGACCAACCTTCACTTTGGCCTTTTTCCTCAATTTCCTACAATTCTTGAAATATTTTTTGCTTCCTATGGAAGAGGTTCCCAAAAACCTCTCGATTCCACCTCTTCAAGTTAGCTTTGATGATTTTCAGCTTCTTGGCCACTTGAAACATCTTAGTGCCATAGACATCCAAATTCCACCAAGCCTTAATCAAGCCTTCAAGATCCAGATGAGAAAGCCACATTATCTCAAACCTGAAAGGATAACCTTTCGAACGTTTCTCCTCCATGAATTCTAACAGTAACAGGTTGTGGTCAGAAGCAATTCTTGGTAAAGTCCTCAAAGAGCAATCTTGAACCATGGTGAGCCAACTCACCGAAGCAAGGGCCCTATCAATCCTAGATTGAATCAGACCCCCTCCCCTTATTTTGTTGGACCAAGTGAATTTAGAACCTTGCAAATCAATATCTACTAGTCCCATGGAGGTCAAGAACTCACCAAACTCCTCCATGTTATCCAAAAAAATAGTCGAGCCTCCAAGTTTTTGAAGAACACAAGCTTATACTGAGAGGGGGGTGAACAATATAAGACCACTTTTTACTTTTTCTTCCAAATCAATATTATGTTGTGTAAAGATAGAAGTATCAATAGAAGTAATCAAAGCAATGCACAAAAACCATACACAATAGAGACACCACAATTTACGTGGTTCACCCAATGTGGGCTACTCCACGGAGAAAATATTTTACTAAAACTTTCTCAATCAATCTCTTTGGGAATCACTCCCAATTACAATGTTTATGGACCTCTATCCAAAGGAGATGTTGATCCCCTAATCTCAAGTTCGTGGATCTCTTCCACAGGAGAACTCTTTCCCCTTCTGCTCTGGCTATGTGATCTTCTAGAAGACTCTATCTCTCTGCTGCACTGACTGGTGGACCTCTCTCCACTTGAAGACTCCTCACTCAGATCTGTCTTCAACTGTGTTGGCTGCTGGATCTCTATCCACTGAGACTTTGTCCTTTGTACTCTATCACCTCCAAAGCTCTGTCAATAGGCTCACTAAGAACCTGCTCAATAGGCTCACACATAACCTACTTAACAAGCTCACACAGAACTTGTCAAATCTGCTTAACAAGCTCACATAGAACTTGTCCAAATCTGCTCAAGCAAGCTCACCAAGAACTTGCCCAAATCTGCTCTAGCAAGCTCACCAAGAACTTGCCCAATTCTGCTCTAGCAAGCTCACCAAGAACTTGCCCAAATCTGCTCTAGCAAGCTCACCAAGAACTTGCCCAAATATGCTCTAAACTCTGTCCACAAAACTATCCCAAAACTTATCCACAAATCTTTCTCAAAACTATCCACAAATGCCTTCTCAAAGGCTCAATCAATCATGCTCAAGTAGCACTCAAATCTCATCCACAAATCTATCAAGGCAAAGCTCAAATATGAACTCAACAATGAATGGCAATGTACTCTTCAATGGATGACAACAATGATCCACAATGATCTCAACTCAACTCAACTCATAGAAGCATAAAGAGAATTGTTAGAGACTCAATATGTTCTAATCTCAATCTCAACTCAAATCAACTCATAGAAGCATAAAGAGAATTGTTAGAGACTCAATATGTTCTAATATCAATCTCAACTCAACTCAACTCAAATCAATATCAACTCAACTCAAGTCAATCTCATAGAAGCATAAAGAGAATTGTTAGAGACTCAATATGTTCTAATCTCAATCTCAACTCAACTCAACTCAAATCAATCTCAACTCAACTCAAGTCAATCTCATAGAAGCATAAAGAGAATTGTTAGAGACTCAATATGTTCTAATCTTACTCTCAACTCAAATCAGAATAATGGAATAGTTTGTTTCATAGGACTTGAACAATCACTTCACACATCACTTGACTAGGCTCAATCAACTCAACTCAACCAATCACCACAAGGGACAACTCTCTCTCACACAACCCTAGTCCAAGTATGTATCAACCAACTCAAATGTTTCCAACAATGCTCAACCACAAATCTCACATAACAATGATACTCATGTTCTTTTCTAACTCAAGTTCTTTCACAACCAATGGGCTTCAACAACTATGCTTATCAAACAAGGTTTAGACACAACTCTCAATTCAGAAAACCTTGAAGCATTCAACCAACCACTTTCGAAAAGGAAACCACAAACAATCCTTTTCCCTCCAATGATATTTTAGAAATCAACCACCATAAACAATCAATAGGAGAATGTGCCCATACCTTTTATGAAGATGAAAAAACCTCTTTGTAAATCTGCCACAATCACAAAATTCTTTTGCCAATCTTCACAAGGGTTAGTAGATCACAAAATAATCAACATTACTCCACTTTTCAATAATCATCACCAAGGCCTTTAATTGCACAACTTCCTTATCTCTCCTAAAACCACTTGTACCATAAAATAAAATAAATCAAAACATTGCATAACCTTTTCACTCCCAAAACCACTTATACCATAAAATAAAATAAATCACAATATTGCATACCTTGTCACCTCATGAAAGAATTAATCCTCTTGAAAAAGAACAAGGCAAACTTCACTTTTGGAACCCCTTTGCAAAATCAGAAATATCTCTTTACACACACCTTATTTCTCCTTCTAAATAAGTTAGTCAAATAGCCCTCGAAATAAGCTTTTCGACGATATATAATATGCCCCCTTTTCGAAATAAATTGAAACCTTTACATATATATATATATATGCCAACCTCCATTAATTGCACATAGGTCGGCCCTCCATTAATTTAAACTTAAACTTTAAACTTTAATATCTTCATCACCGGAGGTCCTTTTTCGATGAAACAAAATTCCACCTTGGCTTTTAAGAAAAGCCCTTTCCACATAAGCCCACCATGGTTTTAAATAAAACCTTTTATTTTGCCTGCCTTGGTTTTCATAAAAACCCTATATATATCCATGCTCTCCAAAATATCATAGATGATTATCTATGAAGTGCTTTTGCCACCAAAACCAAATATGATCCATGTGACATCAATGACAACATAAAATGCCTCAAATTAACTCAAATTTCCAACAGTTTCCCACAAGGGGGTAGAATAGAATTAATGTCACCAACAAGCAACCATGGAAGGTTAAACAAAGAACCAAGGGCTTTTAAGTCAACCTAGAGTTTCCTTCTATCTACAATAACATTATGAGCATACACATTGGTAGAAACCCAAGAAAAATTAGTCTTTTTACAAATAGAACAAAAAAGAAGAGAACTTATCAACCTAATGAATGAGCTTGCCCTCCACAGAATCAGGATTCCAAAGCATCCAAAACCCTCCGAAAGAACCACAAGCAGCCCTACTCACACCATCATACCCCTTCCAAAAAAACCTTCGTAATCTATCAAAATATTCATCGCTCATCTTAGTTTCTTGTAAGACAAGAATATCAAGATTGAGACTTTTTTTAAATCTTTTAGCACTCTTTGTTTAGTCGGGGCATGTAGACCTCAAATATTCCACGAGATAATCTTCATTACTTCAAGTATTGTGGAGCCTTCCCTCCACTCAAAGGTAATGTAGGTTGGGAGTCATTAGCAACATCTTGAGTCATTTTCTTTAAGAGCACCTCAGATTTTTTTTTATCTTCCTGGACCCTTCCCACTACTTAGATTCATTGTTTTTCGAGTGTTTCTAAGGGGCCACATAGAGCCAATTGTTACCTTCTTGCTTGATTGTACTAATTGAGGAAGGAATTGTTGTTTCTAAGCTATCTTCTTTAGTTTCATCTTTTGCCTATTTAGAACTTCTTGAAAGCCATCTTCCTCCGAGGAAGACCATACCTCCTTTGATTCCTTGTCCAATGTATTTGTAGAAATCTCTCCCACTTCTACATCCCAAAGAGACTCTGTGATAGCTTCATCTTATTTCTTATCAAGAGGGGCAAAAAATCTCTCATTATACAAAATAGGGGTAGTTGCTCTCGAAAATACCTCAACATGAGCCTCCTGAAGGGGGACAAAGGAACCTGAGCAGAAGGCAACTGATCCCCTTGATGATCTAGGATCTCAACTCCCTTATCCGGAATTGTGTCCAACCCAACCTCAAGACCAGAAGGCAAAAACTCTCCTAATACAACAAATTTATTTGGATTCACCTCTACACCCTTGGAATGCCCACCAACTTCTAGAAAAACCCCAACAACTTTAGAGTAGTCTTCTTTTTTTTCTCTAGATCTAGGCCTCTTGTTTTTTAGGAGGTTTCTTCTCAGGACACTTAGTCTATAAATGACCACTCTTTTACAGTCAATGCAAATGGGCATAGAGGTTTCATATTCTATATCCTAGATTTAAACTTCAAAATCTGAAACCAACTTAATAGAAAAAAAAAAAAAAGACTTAGAAAGATCAGTGTTAACACAAAACTTTGCAAAAACCAACCTTGTTTTTGCCTGAATGATCAAATCCACCACAATCAAGTTGTTTATTGATTTAGCAATACCCTTAAGGATATCATCATCCCAAAAAAACATAAGTAACCGAGGCAAACACCCTACCTTTACTTTTTACTTTTTATATAATATACCTTATTTCCATCTAATGTTTAAAAATTATTTATATTTTTTATACTTAATTTGTTGTTTGACTTCCTAATCTCGAAAATAATTTATAATGTTAATTAAATTTATAATTGAAAGATGGCACGCATACGAATGAAAAGTTTAACTTTTTCACATACTCATTGATTTCTTCATCCTTAAGTTTGTTCTTCTCCTTTATTTTATTCACCATGTATGTCTTTGAGGGTAGATAAAGTAAATATTCTTCTCCTTTATAGGACCAACCTTAAAATCTGTACATTTTATTGAAAATGTAACATAAAATTTATATGAAAAGTGCAACGATAGTTTGACGCACAAATTGGAAAAGAAAACTAAAAGACCCACAAAAGATTGAAAGTAAGGCAATTACTAAGCCATTAAGAAAGTAGTTTTTAATACTCATTAAATTATACATTATATTTCATTTAAATACCATTACTAATATAGCTTTACCCTACCAAAAGATCCAAATCTTTCCGGTTAATATCCTCATCTTAAAATAAAATAAAATAAAAATAAAAGACCTCATCTAAAGTTCGAAAGGTTTATGCAAAAAATAATATCCTCATCTTAAAATAAAATAAAAGGCCTCATCATTAAGTTCGAAAGGTTTACGCAAAAAATAAATTAAAAAGAGCCACGTGTAAAGATCAGAATGAAGCGAAACAATTAATGTAGGAGGTTATTGGTTCGTGTCGGTATGGATTTCTTGGAGAAGAAGGCGCCTCGCTCTGTTAATATTGAGCAAACAGAAGCAGGCCTGCTCTCCAATTTCATCGAACCTATTCACAAATTTACAGTCATTTCTCTTCAACAGTTTCATCACTTCCTGAAGAGGGTAAATTTCATATTTTCTTCTCTGGCAAATCCGCATAATATTTTTACTGTTTTCAACTTCATTGTAGAGGCGGGCAACGACCATTCGTGTCGTCTGCAAGTGATTTTTTAGAACATAAGCCCCTCTGGCAGCGGCATTCACCTGCGCGCTCTCTCTGCGAAACAACCGCACGGATTCCGGAAACAAAATCTGTTCCAAGGAAGCCAATCTATGTTTCTTAACGAGATTACGATGAGCCGACTCTAGATTTTCACGCAAATCTTGAAAAAATTCACAGATGCCCTCAAAAGGGGTTTGCAGAAAGGGGTTTTCGCTCTCTATGAACAAACTGAACTCTTTAGTAATGAGATGGCATCGTTCTTCATTGAGATCGACATCTGCTAGATCCAAAATATTTTGTATGACAGTGTAACTCCTCCTAACAACCTGTGCGGTTTTGAGAATGATGACGCAAAGCTTGAAAGCAGCCTCGCTCTGGTTCAAATAAGACGATATCAATTGGTAGATCTCTTCCGTTTGTTGAAGAAGAAGAATATTTACATGTTTCTTATCCGGTGAAAGCAGGTCTGTGAAGGAGGAGCTACTGCTGTTACCGTTAATTTCAAGGTCAGGATCGAGGTCGAGGCCAAGGTCAACGTTAATGGCCTTGTGGACCTCCCTGCAGAAATCATTGAATGATTTTGTCTTGAGGGCCGTTTCATATTTCTTGTAAAACCCTAATTGCTGCGATCCGTCCGAAGATCCTGACGATGTCCCTACAAAAAAAACTGGCAAAAACTCAATTTAACGTCTGTATTTCATTCCTATTTTCACTGCAGTTTGAAACAAGGGTTAAAAATTATCTTCATTGTTCTTCAAACATTGGTGATGCAGGATCGATCCGGAATGAGGAAAATCATCGCTATGTTTATGAAAACAAAATTTTAGCAGGGAGAAACAAACCTCTTCTCGAGGACAGCGAGATTTTAGCGAGGTCTAAGCACATTTCTTTTCAGGCATATAATCCTAACAATCGCCCTGGCCGTGTTTTCCCGCCAGTGTGGAAGCCCCTTGGTTGAGTAGTAATGGTGCATTTCAAAGGGAAGGGATGATAATGTTTTCGCGCCAGAGGTTTGGATCCGCAGATATGACGGAAGGGGTTTCTTGGTGAAGGGGCCGACCTAAAATCATTTATTCTCCTAGGACCTTTAGAAGATGCTTTCGATGAAATTAAAAACTAAATTAAGCGCGCGCACGGTACCGTGTTTTTTTATAGTGATTGCAGGAGGCGACGTCGGAAATAAAATTTGAAGAGAATCAAACAAACAACGCACTCGCCAGTAATGATTGTATACGTGAGTCACCACTTTATAGAAAAGGAAAATTGAATCTAAGGTGTGTGGGAGCATCTGTTGATTTCTCCCATATTTGACAGCTAGTTTGGCGATGAGCTCATTCAAAGTGCTTTTCATTTGGATGACTCTTCTGAGGTAGTTGACAAAACATGTTTTACATAAGTTTTATATATAAATTTTAAATTTGGTTAGTGTAAATTCTCGTTAAGGGTTAAGCATCTTTATTCTACTATGGATCTCCTTTATGATACTTAACCTTGAACATCGGTGGTAAGGGTTTCTTACACTAATCAAATCCAAATAAATAAAAAATATATATTAATGTTGATGTAGTCTAGTAAACGATATAGTAGGGGTATGTTTTTAAATTTTCATTGAAAAGATCTAAGTTCAAATCTTGTCTATAAAAAAAATTTGGACTCCTTTCAAAAACTCGTGCTTTATCTTAAATTAGTACTTGTTGATTTTTTTAAGGGTTACATAGGAGAGTTGGTCACAACCACATTATTTTTAGTAATTCACAAGTGCAGGTCCTTCAACCACACTATTTTTAGTAATTCACAATAGGAAAGTTAGTCACAACCACATTATTTTTAGTAATTCACAAGTGCAGGTCCTTCAACCACACTATTTTTAGTAATTCACAAGTGCAAGTCTAGGGCACACAAAAGATTTAAATCAAACTACTACCTTTGCAAACAATCTACTCCGAAATTTAAATTTAAATATCTTATAGTAAACATTTATCAATCTACTTAATCTTTAAATTATTTATTACTCCGAATCATTCCCTAAAAAATACCATTGACTCTCCTTGCAAAAACAAAAAAGAAAAAGAAATATTGAGGTAGAGACCTACAAACAAATGGTAAGGGCCACTAAAGATCTAGAAGCAAATAATATTTTAAAATGTGGATTAGAGTATAAGGGATCACGTGACGTAAATGAAAACATGATATTAGAGGCATTATCGGTGCGGAGGTCTTGATAGTCTCATACAAGCTAAAACGAAGGACGATAAAGTTCGAAGCTGTTTATTACACAATCAATTAGTTAACATACATTACTTTGAGGTTTGTTTTAGAAGAGTAGTGAGTTTAAAAGGTTTGTTTTAGAAGAGTAGTGAGTTTAAAAGGTTGCGTCACTTGGGTTTTGTTTTTTTTATTTATAAAAAAATTCGTAACTTTATGAATGAATAAAATTTTTAATTTTTTGGAATATTTGGGATAGTCAACCGGTAGTCATTCGACCGTTACCATTCAGTCTATCCCTTTTTGAGTATTCAGTGGTTTGAACCTTGGACCTCCTCAAAAAGAGGCCAAAGCCTTGATCGCTACATCATCCTTGTGGACAAAATGTTTAGGGTAGACACAAGATTTTTAGAGGAACCTAGACCCCTATCAACAAGGTGGGCATAGGAGGAATGGAGCCTTGTTGGCCTCTACCAGCACATAGGACATTTCCAACTATGCCATATATCTGCGATGGAGGCAAGAAGAATGGAACCTGGGTCAGCCTCTACCAGCACCCAAGACATTTACCATTGCACCACAACAAGCAGATAAATGTTTAGGGTAATCACAAGATTTTTAGAGGGACTTGGACCCCTATCAACAAGGTGGGTGTAGGAGGAATGGATCTTTGTTGACCTCTACTAGCACACCGGACATTCCCAACTACACCATATATCTGCAAGATGGAGGTAGAGGGAATGAAACCTAGGTCGGCCTCTACCAACACCCAAGACATTTACCACTGAACCACAACAAGCACCCATGACATTTACCACTACACCACAAGAAGTAGATAAAAAGGAATGGAACCTGGGCCAACCTCAACCAACACCCAAGACCCAAGACATTTACCATTGGACCACAACAAGCACCCAATACATTTACCACTACACCACAACAAGTAGATAAAAGGAATGGAACCTGGGTCAATCTCTACCAACACCCAAGACATTTACCACTGCACCACAACAAGTACATAAATGTTTAGGGTAACGACAATTTTTAGAGGGGCCTGAAACCCTATCAACAAGGTGGGTGTAGGAAGAATGGAACCCTGTCGGCCTCTACCAACACATAAGACATTCTCAGCTACATCATATATCTGCAATATGGAGCCTTGTTGACCTCTACCAGCACACCGGACATTACCAACTACACCATATATCTGCAAGATGGAGGTAGAGGGAATGAAACCTAGGTCGACCTCTACCAACATCCAAGACATTTACCACTGAACCACCCAGGACATTTAAAACTACACCACAACAAGTAGATAAAAAGGAATGGAACCTGGGTCAGCCTCTACCAACACCCAAGACCCAAGACATTTACCACTGGACCACAACAAGCACCCAAGACATTTACCACTACACCACAACAAGTACATAAATGTTTAGGGTAACGACAAGATTTTTAGAGGGACCTAAAACCCTATCAACAAGGTGGGTGTAGGAAGAATGGAACCCTGTCGGCCTCTATCAACACATAGGACATTCTCAGCTACATCATATATCTGCAAGATAGAGGTAGAGGGAATGGAACCTGAATCGGCCTCTACCAACACCTAAGACTTTTACCAATTGTGTTATACAAGCACCTGGGTTTTGGTTTTTATTTGAAAGGTTTAAAGTTCAAACTATGGCTTGTGTGTGTTTGTGTGTTAAATTTTCTATTGATAAACTTAGCTCTCCTCCTTATAAAAAGTCATGGTGGGATGGGCTACCCCACCCTAAGGATAGATGTTTCTCACACTAACCAAATTCAAACAAAAAAATAATATTTTTAATTATACATATAACATTATAAAAATGATAATGATTTTTAAAAAAATTTAAATTATCATTCAAATACTTATAAACTTAATTGTTAAAATGAATTTTATTTTAAAAACAATAAACTATTTTTAAACTTGTAAGTTAACTCATATTTTTCTATATATTATATAAATAAATTATAAGGTAATTGTTTTTTATAAATATGCTTATACAATTTTTTTTTTTTATATAGGTTTCACACTTTATCAGGGCATTTGTTTACGCGAGACAACGAGGGTTAAAAATCAATTGATTATTTTTAATTTGAAAAATATTATTTATTTATTTGTTTCTTTATGATTTAAGTTTAGATTTTAAGGATAAAAATTTAAAAATATTATAAGTTTTGTTTTGATTGGAACATTTTAGTCATGTCTTTGGTTTTTTTTTTTTATTTTTTTTTTAAGCGAAAAATCCTTTGCGAGGTGGCCTTGGTCTGAGAGACCACGAATAAGGGGTTCTACACCGTCAAAGTCACCCGGGAGTTGCACCCGACCTTGCCCGCACCAACATTATCAATTGGATTTTGGATACCCAATTCAGCTTTTTGGTAGGGTGGAGATTTGAACCTGGGACCTCCCTTGGAGGATTGCCCTCTCCTCTCCAACTCACCTACAACACCGGGGTTTTCTTTTTAAAAGCGAAAACCCCTTGCGGGGCCGCCTTGGTATGAGAGACCACGAACAGGGGGTTCTACACCGTGAAAGTCACTTGGACATCGCACCCGACCCTGCCCGCACCAACATTATCAATTAGATTTTGGATACCCAATTCAGCTTTTTGGTAGGGTGGAGATTTGAACCTGGGACCTCTCTTGGAGGATTTCCCTCTCCTCTCCAACTCACCTACAACACCTGGGTGTCTTTGGGTTTTTATTTAGGAGACAGGTGTATTACTACAATCTTTGGTTCTTATCATGGGGAATCAACCATCATCGGGTGAGGAGACCCAAGTTCAAACATGGTAAGGTGTATGTGCATGTGTTACTACAACCATTGGTTATTATCACTGGAAATCAACTATCATCAATCAACCATCATTGGTTGTGTGTGTGTTTTTACAAAAAAAAATATATATATATATATATATATATATATATATATATATATATATGATTATTTTAATTTATTATTATTTTTTTTTATTAGATTGTATAAGATTCGACTAATAGCGTTTATATTACATCATGATTACATAGTGATATTACAATACCTTCGTAGTTATGCATATATTTTTTTAGCATGATTTGAGCTTTGGTTTACTCCAATTTGAGTTATTTTAATTAATTATTAACTTATGTTATTTATTAGATATAAGAAATATTACAATGTAATTTTTCATATTAGTTATATTTAAAATTAGATATAAAATAAAGATATTTCAAAACAATATTTTTTTATAAATTATTTTTTACATTAGTTTGAAAATAAAAGGCATACAAGATTAAGAATATTTTTAGAAAATTCATAGATAAAAGTACAATGAGTGATCTTCAACTTGAACTCATTTTTTTTTTCTAACCAGCCTAGTTTTTAGATCTTGAACCTTCTTTATGTATTTTTTGAAAGTGAGTTGTATTAGGTGCTAAAATATGGGTATCCATGTTGCATAAATCTTATTCTATGAAAGTTTTGTGAGACTCTTAGGAATGGAATGAACATTAGAAATTGATGTTAAGAATCCCAATAGAAATGTTAATGGTTGTATTTCAAAAACAAAACAAAAAAAACTTGCAATTTAGATAAATGTTGATACTTAAATCTTAAAAAAGGTAGTCTATCTTATTGGACATATCTTATTATGCAAATTATTAGAATCATCATAGTTTATTTTATTGGCATGTCCTATTATGGAAATTATCTAGAATCATCATAATAAGGCAAACCCCAAACCAATGGATTCAATTGCATGACACTATCAAGATAAACATTATTATATGAGCATATTTAAAGGTTTTTTTTAAGTTTTATAAGAATTTTTAACTAACAAAATATCTTAAAAAATGATCACTACAATAAAATTAGTAATATTTTTTATGTAAGATTTGGATCTTAGTTTATAAATATGATACTTTTGGGTGTGAATTTTTAATTATGATAAGTCATAATCATTTCCCTATTAATGATATATTACCATGAGCAAGTGTTTCAAATTATGAGAAGTACTATAGGAAAACATCTTGCCACTTTGGATACGATTATGTAACACAAATAAAATATCTATATATATTACATGTGTATCAAGATATAAATAAAGCAAATTTTACCAAAGAGGTGAAGCTCAAGGGATAAAGATACACATAAAAACAACCCTTGAACTTGAAAAATACCTTTCAATATGAGCATTCAATAAGTTTTACTTTCAAAAATACCTTCTACAAAGCCAAAATCAATTATATCAAGCCCCCACAAATATGAAAAGAGTTAACAAGCCTATAAGAATATTAACCAAGTCTAGAGAAATAATAGGTTACTTCTATTATCCTAGATTTTTGTTGAAGGTAAAAAGGTATAAAGCAATTTGGAACCATATACCTTTAGTAAATGAGTAGCGTTTTCATATAAATCCAATCCTAAACATGTGAAAACCCCAATAAAGGACACTCATAATAACTATAAACAATTGAGATAATAAGAAATATAAAGTAACAATAAGTTTAAATCGCCACTGGCTTCATAATTATAAAATACGTAAAAAGGGCTTATCTCAAATTAGTTAATCCACTTGTAAAACAACAAATGGAAGATTCATGTTTCTCTCCTTCAATAAAGAGCTAGGGCAAAAAACAAATCTAAAATTATTTCATATTTTAGAAGCCATATGTTTACATAGAATTGTCCAATTTAGATTATTCTTGTGCCATTTTGTGCGAAATTTGAAGAGCTTTAAAAATGAGTAGTCATATGCAGGGAATCTAAGTAGTTTTGAGGGAGATATGACAATGTGAAGACCACCATTTGGAACAAGGGCAACATTAGGGAAATGTTTTCCAAATAAAATATCTCATCTTTTAGGAGCCATATCTTTGTGAAGGGTTACCAAATTTAGATGAATCTTGGACCAATTTATGTGGAACTTGAAGACCTTTAAAATGAATGGTTATATGAAGGAATTTGAGTAGTATCTAGAGAGATACAACCCTGTGAAATCATCCTATTTGAACAAGGGCGATGATGATTTATCAAGTCATTGAAAAAAAATCAAATATCTACTAGCTAGGGTTTAAATGATGGGAGGAGCAGTAGAGGGATAGAGCATCAACAAGGTGAGATATTTTGTTTGGGCATATAAATTTTTAGTTAAATTTCATTTATACCTTCATTATATTTAAAGTTCTACATGCAAATTATTATAGATTTAGTTCAAATAATATAATTACTATAAGATATATTAGTAAATTTTAGAAGATATCAAGTTAGAGTGTCTTTCTCATGGATTGATTTACAACTAAATACTTAGAATCATCCCTAGTCGTAGAGGTTAGGCAAGACCTCATAGAGAAGTGATCCTTGTTCCTCAAAGATAAAGCAATCATTGGTAAATATAATAGGTCTTGGATAGGGGCTTTGGATTTGAGAAAAATTATTTATAGGAGATGGAAGTTTCTATAAGTGAGTCTATATTTTCTTCCCAATGGTTTCTTTCTAGTCATTTTCTATTCTAGGGAGGAAAGAGATAAAATCCTAAAAGAGGGTCCTTGGTATATGGGAAGAGTAGGACTCTTCCTTCCTTGTTGGTATGAAGGCTTTGTACCTAAAAATGTAAATCTAATTCTAATACCAATCTAAATTAGGATGTATGGATTACCCATTGACTTCTAGGAAATGGATACTTGCAAGGCAATATGCAACACTCTAGGAGAATTTTTTGAGATTTAAAAAACTATAAAAGATGGAGTATTGGCTATTTATGCCTGAATATTGGTCATGATTGGTATCAATAAACCTTTACTAAAATCAGCCATTCTTAACTATGGGGGTAAGTTGTGGATCCTAAACATGGATTACGAAAACATATCTTTTAGATGTAGAAGATGTTATGAGGTGGTGCATATTGAGATAGCATGCCCTAAGAAGAGTCTAACAAAAACATATGTAAAAAATTGTAAGAGAGACTTACAAATGGATATGGATGAGGATGTTTCAACTTTTAAAAAATAAGTCTAGATAGATGAAAGCAAATAAATAGTGGAGACCAGTAAATAAGGATATTGGAAGAAACACCAATTCTTTTGAGGCTTTAGGTGTATATTGGAGTATATTACATTATTTGATTTATATATCCTGAGTGAAGATCAAGAGTCTCTTAGGCAAGTGGCAAGATAAGAATTCAAAGGTCATTTTGTAAAACTATATCATAGAGATAAAACTCCATAACTTGATGTACAATTTCATATAATGAAAAAGTTTGGATTGTATTCTTCCTGATTAATGTTGTAAGTTTCTTTCTATATTATCAATTCATTTCATTATCTTGACCTTATTATATTGTGGCTATATTATATTTAGATCCTGTGAGATATAACCTATGATATTTTGTGGTAGTATTAAGGCTTAAAAATCCATCAGTGGTACCAAAGCTACCACCAAAATTTATCCAGACTAATAGAGTTTATTTTAGCCACCATAATAAATTGATTTTATTTAAGAGTTTATCCATTTTGAAGGCAATGAGACTCAAACTCTATTTTAAGGTCATATTGAGTAGAAGAGGCTAGGGTCATTCCACTAGGTTGAAGGAAAACCAATGAAGAATAAGGCTCAACTATATTGAAGAATTTAGAGAACCAACTCAAAAGAAAGTTGGTCATTCAAGAAAGAGATAT
>JAQPPZ010007034.1:0-89154 GCA_028583015.1 Wollemia nobilis
AAGTGAGAATTTGCTACGTAAAGAGGGTTAGAAGAGGGTCGAGAGAGAGATAAGCAGAGCTGTGAGAGCGTGCAGAGTTTAATCAAGTTTAATTAATTATAGACCAGTCAGGGTCATGTAAACAATGAAGGCATTTTTATGTCACTGAATTAAATCAGAATTGCAGTACAAGTTGGTGCTTGGAATTAGGGGTTGGTGCTCCTATCTGTTGCAGCAAAAAAATAAGGGGTTGGTGCTCCTTCCAGTGGGTGCTAGTAAAGTGTTTGTAAAATTGGTGTTTTGCAAAGGTTGGATTTGGATTGAAGTCCAAGCAGTCATTTTTGAGGAGTAGCCAAATTGGTGAACCTCGTTACATTGTGTGTTGTGGTGTGCTCTCTTGTGATTATTGCTTTATCTGTTTTCTAGTTCTCTTTGCTTCAGTTTTAAGAATTACAGATCATATTTTTAGCTACACTGATTCACCCCCCCCTCTCAGTGTCATTGTGAGAATATCAATTGGTATCAAAGTAAGGTTCCTGAACAAGCTTAATCAGCTAAGGTGATCTTGGAAGGAACACAATGGTAGGTAGTGAAGGATTTTCATCAAATAAATCTCCTCTTTTCAATAGAACTAATTACTCATTCTGGAGAGTCAATATGCAGACATATCTGAGTGCGTTAGGATATGACATTTGGAAGTCAGTATAAAGTGGATACACAGCACCCGCTACTCCTCCAACAGATACTGCTAAGAAGAAAAAGGCTAAGAATAACTCCAAAGCAAAGAATGCAATAATGTGTGGGCTAGTAGATAGTGAAATGATAAGGGTCATGAGCTATAAATCAGCAAAAGACATGTGGGAAAAATTGAAGAGCATCCATGAAGGAGACAACAAGATCAAGGAAGCCAAGCTACAAATGCATCGAGCTCAGTTCGAGGCATTACAAATGAATGACAATGAGAACATAGAGGCCTATATGTTGAGAGTCAATGGATTCATTAATGCAATCAGAGGACTCGACGAAGAGATTGAAGATGTGGTTATCATGAAAAAGGTACTTAGAACTCTTCACAAAAGATTCAATTCTAAAGTTTTTTCAATAGAAGAGGCTAAAGATCTAAACAATTTGAGCATGGATGAGATGCATGGTTCCTTGACTGCATACAAAATGAGAATAGGACAAACTAAGCCCATAGATAGAGAAGATGCTTTTAAAGCACATAAGAATACAAAAGCTAAACAAGAATCTGAGGATGAAGAGACATCGGATGAAACGGAAGCCAACTTTGTTCAAAAACTTACAAAGGGAAAAGGAAAATATAGAGAAAAGTTGTTGTTTAAGTGTTTCAATTGTGGAGGGGTCGGTCACTTTGCAGCTAAGTGTCCAATGAATGAGAAAACCAAAAGTGATGAAGGGTCACACCAAGAAAGAAGTGACTGGAAGAAGAAACCAAATTTTAGGAAAAGCAATTTCAAAAATAAAAGTTTCATATCCAAGAATGTCGACTCTTCGAAGATAGCTCAGGTGAAGATTCTGAAGAAGAAAAAGGTGAAGCTCTGTTCATGGCATTTGAAGAAGCAAAAATAGAAGAAAAATAGGAAGGTGATACAGAAAGTAAGGATGAGGTTGAAGTTTATTTGGAAGGAGAGTTGGTTGCTGCACTTAAAGAGTTGAAGACGAAAAGGAAAAAGAATAATAAGGTCTCAAGAAAGCTTGAGGATGCGAATGACATAATAAACAGTTTGAAAGTACAAACAGAAGAATTTAAGAAAATGTCTGAAGAACTTGAAGTACAATTAACCATGAGAATAGATGAGTGCAGCAAACTAGAAGAAGAGATTGTTGTTTTAAGAATGCGGCTAGAAGAAAAGAATCAAAAATTGAGTTGATATCACAAACTTGAAGGAAGTTCTGCAAAGCTTGAAAAGATTATAAATAGTCAGAGGACTACAGGCATCAAGTTTGGCTTGGGGTTTGTCGAAGGAGAAT
Organism: Wollemia nobilis; assembly: GCA_028583015.1. Lineage (NCBI taxonomy): Eukaryota > Viridiplantae > Streptophyta > Pinopsida > Araucariales > Araucariaceae > Wollemia > Wollemia nobilis. The sequence goes on from JAQPPZ010007034.1 coordinate 1,972, forward strand.
CATCGAGTGGATCAAAGGTCGTAACTATAGAACCAGTAAAGAAAGAGGATAAGATCAAGGTTGACCAAAGAAAAATGAATCTTCTAAAAGAAAGCAACAATGATAGGCACGAGAAGACTGTTGACAATGAGGGATTCACAAAAGTCACACATTAAAGGAGAAGAAAATTTGTGACTCCTACTACAAATTGGCAAATACCAACTCCCAGGTTTAATCATTCCTTTTCTAGTTATTGTTTTAAATGCAATACTTACGGTCATAAGATTTCAGACTGCATTTATAATATAAGACAAAGAAATTTTTCCAATAGAAATGTATTTTCACCCTTGATGGATTATGCAGTAGAATGCTAACTGTCATAACTTTGGACACATTGCAAGAAACTATAGAAGCACATATGCAGCAAATAAATATCAGGGAAGAAGAACTCAACCAAATAGTTTAAGGCAAAACAGAAAATTCCCAGATAAACATGCACAGGCCACTGACAAAGAAAATTCTAAACAAGTGACCAAAACTACAGTCAAATCAGAATAAAAATAAAAATAACAACTCAAGGAAGAAAAGGAATCCTTGATTGTATAGATAGCATTCAAAGCATAGAACGAATCTACACCATGGATATTGGATAGTGGATGCTCCAGTCACATGACAGGAAATAAACAAAATTTTTAAAAATTACAGAAATATGAAGGGGGCTCTGTAAAGTTTGGAAATAATGATGAAGCCAAAATAGTTGGCAAAGGATCAGTCAAGATAAGTGATGGAAAGATCAATTCCAAAGAAGTTCTATTTGTAGTTGGTTTGAAGCACAACTTACTAAGCGTAAGTCAAATCTGTGATAGAGGTCATGAAGTCATCTTTAAAAAATAGGGTTGTGAAGTCAGAAAAGCACACAGTGGGAAGTTGATAGCTACTGGATCGAGGACTTCTGGAAATATATATACTCTCTCAGAAAATTCAGAAGGATCATGCTTTATTGGACAAGAATATGAAAATTGGTTGTGGCACAAGAGGCTCGATCATATTAGCTTTGACAATCTGGTAAAAATAAGTTCAAAAAGAGCAGTAAGAGATATACCTACCATTGGCAAACTAGTAAATAGCATTTGTGCTTCATGCCAAAAAGGGAAGCAAACCATATCCACATTTAAAGCAAAGGAATACTTCACCAGCAAACCGTTAGAGCTGATACATACTAATTTATGTGGACCCATGAGAACACAAAGCATAAATGGTGACAAATACTTTATGATGTTCATAGATGACTACTCTAGAATGACATGGGTACTATTTTTAAAGCTTAAATCAGATGCCTTTGAGATGTTCAAGATTTTTAAAAAATAGGTTGAGAATCAAATTGGAAAAAGAATTAAATGCCTAAGATCATACAAAGGAGGAGAGTTTATCTCAGAGGAGTTTGCAAAATACTGCCAAAAATATGGGATCAGAAGACAGTTTTTAGCAGCAAGGACACCTCAGTAGAATGGTGTTGTTGAAAGGAAGAACAAGACTGTGTAAGAAATGGCACGGACAATGTTGGATGAGAACAAAATAGCTGACAGATTTTGGAAAGAGGCAGTACATACTATAGTTTACATTCAAAACAAGTGCATGTTAAGGACGCATGAAAGCAAAACACCTTATGAGCTATGGTTCGGCAGGAAAGCAATAGCAAGATACTTCAAAGTGTTTGGCAGCAAGTGTTATATCAAACAAACTGAAGATAATCTCGGTAAGTTTGAAGATAGAGCTGACGAAGGTATTTTTCTTGGTTACTCGACAAAAAGCAAAGCCTACACATGTTACAACAAGAGGCTAAAGAAAATTGTGGAGAGTGCAGATGTTAAAGTTGATGAAGGTAGAGATCAAGAAATTACTCATCAAGAAAACTACCCTATTTATGAAGAAATCATTAAAGGAGATGAAGAAATGGAAACAAAAGAAAATCAAAAAATTGACCCAGCTGATTTAAGAATTGACTCAGAAGAAGAAGAGAAAAATAAATTCAAAATAGGCAGCTGGCAAAAAAATCATCCCAGAGAACAGATTATTGGGGACCCAATAGTTGGTATTCAAACAAGAAGAGCAGTAGTACGGAACTACTCTCTTTTATCCAGCATTGAACCCAAAAATATTGCTGAAGCAAGCACAGATGAAAGTTGGATGAAGGAAATTAATGAAGAACTAGATCAAATTGAGAAAAAACAAAACCTGGGAATTAGTACCATGACCAGCAAATAAAAACATAATCGGTACTAAATGGATTTTTTGAAATAAATTAAATGAAGACGAAAAGGTTGTCAGAAATAAGGCAATATTGGTATGTAAAGGCTATGCTTGGGTTGAAGGCATTGATTTTGAGGAAACCTTTGCACCAGTAGCCAGACTAGAGGCAATCAGAATGTTTTTGGCTTTAGCAGTCCATAAAAACTTCAAAGTATATCAAATGGACGTAAAATCAACATTTCTGAATGGAAAACTGGAAGAAGAGGTTTACATTGAACAACCAGATGGCTTCCAACTCGATGACAATCCCGATTTTGTTTACAGGTTAAAGAAAGCGTTGTATGGTCTAAAATAGGCACCCAGAGCATGGTATGCAAGGCTGGATAACTATCTTATTAAACAGGGGTTCAAGAAAGGTATGGTGGACAACAATTTATATATCAAAACAGAGAATGGCCATCTTATTATACTTGTTGTTTATGTAGATGATATAATATTTGGCAACAACATAGATGAATATTGTAGAGACATAGCAAATAAAATAAAGACAAAATTTGAGATGTCAATAATTGGTGAACTTTCTTATTTCCTCGGACTGCAAGTCAATCAAAGTGAAAAGGGCATCTTTATCTCTCAATTAAAATATGTGAAAGAAATGCTGAAAAAGTTCACAATGGAGGATAGTAAACCTGTCAACACTCCCATGATGACAGGTTGCAAGTTGAGCAAGGATGACAAATCTCCAGATGTAGATCAAACCATGTACATGTCTATGATTGGAAGCCTGCTATATTTGATAGCCACTAGACCAGATATATTACAGGCAGTATGCATGGTAGCAAGATTTTAGGCTAGTCCTAAAGAGACTCATGTGACAGCTGTAAAGAGGATTTTTAGGTACCTCAAGGGTACTATGGAGTATGGGTTGTGGTACCCAAAAGATAAGGACTTCACTCTTATTGCATATTCTGATGCAGATTGGGCAGGATGTATTGATGATAGAAAGAGTACCAGTGGAGGAGCATTTTATCTTAGAGATAGGTTGGTAGCATGGCACAACAAGAAACAAGAATCAGTATCTCTATCCACAGCAGAGGTAGAATACATTGCAGCAACAACATGCTGTACTCAGATATTATGGATGAGACAAACACTGAAAGATCTTGGTATTCACTTCAAAGAGCCAATTTCAGTTAAATGTGATAACACCAGTGCTATAAACATATCAAAGAATTCGGTTATGCATTCTTGAACCAAACATATTGCAATCCGGTATCACTTCTTGAAGGATAAAGTTGTAGAAGGTGAGGTCAAATTGGATTTTGTTTCGACTAAAGAGCAAGTAGCAGATATATTCACAAAACCATTGCCAAAGGAAGTTTTTGAGTACCTTCAGAGTAAGTTGGGAGTAGTCACATTTCCCAAGAATTGACTATCAATTGGGATCACATTCTCAGGGGGAGTATTTATGCCTATGTTTATAGTTATGCTCATATTCATGACTTTTGCTAACTAAACAATGTGTATCTGATAATGTTGCGCATAGACTCAGGGGGAGTCTGCAGCAGCCCTTTGGTATTATTGTCAAAGGGGGAGAAGAATTACATGAGAGTGCATGAGTGTTGCCAACAATTCCAAAGGGGGAGATTGTTGAGCAAGGTGCAGCAAAAGTATTGTCATTGTTGTCAACACAGACAGTTGATGTAGTTGATGCAGTGGACAGGAGTTCAGAGGTCAGTCAAAACATGTACAGGGAATTTTCAAGAAGACAGAAGTGGCCCAGATTCAAAAAATCAAAGAAAAAGGCAAGTAAGAAAACTGTCATATATCGCGACATGTTTTCTATCGCGATATCGCGATAAGTTGAGAAGAAAGAAGGTAGAAAGCAAAACTTTCGTGATTTCGTGACATATCGAAGGAGAGAGAAAATGTAAGCAAAATTGTCATGATTTCATGACATGGATGAGGAGAGAGAAGGCGCAAGAGAAATTGTCGTGATTTCACGACATGGACGAGGAGAGAGAAGGCACAAGCAAAATTGTCGTGATTTCATGACATGGACGAGGAGAGAGAAGGCGCAAGCAAAATTGTCACAATTTCATGACATGAACAAGGAGAGAGAAGGTGCAAGCAAAATTGTCATGATTTCATGACATGGTCGAGGAGAGAGAAGGCATAAGGAAAACTATCACGATTTCATGACATGTTTGTAGAGAAGGAGGCAAGTAGAAAAACTGTCACGATTTCATGACATGTTTGAAGAAGAGGCACAGGAAAAGAAAACTGTCATGATTTTGCAACATGCTTGAGGAGAAGGAGCTCGTAAAGAAAAGTGTCATGATTTCATGACAGGTTCCAAGAGGAAGCGCTAAGGAGAGAAAGTGTTGCAATTTCGCGACAGGATCGAAGAGAAAGTGCCAAGGAGAGAAAGTGTCACGATTTCACGACAGGATCGAAGAGAAAGTGCCAAGGAGAGAAAGTGTCATGATTTCACGATAGGATCAAAGAGAAAGTGCCAAGGAGAGAAAGTGTCGTGATTTCGCGACAAGATCTAAGAGAAAATGCCAAGGAGAGAAAGTGTCACGATTTTGCGATAGGGTCGAAGAGAAGTGCAAGGAAGTGAAAAGTGTCACGATTTCGCAACATGTGTTTTCGCTAGCCAAAGACAGAAAAGGCACAAGGCAGCGAAAGTGTCACGATTTCGCGACATGTTCCATTTTTGTGAGCATAAGGCAGAGAAAGATGTCGTGATTTTGTGACATGTTTCATTTTCACGGACGGAAGGCAGAAAATGCACAAGGCAGAGAAAGATGTCGCGATTTCGTGACATGTTTCGTTTTTGCTAGTTGAAGCCAAGAAGAGTAGCGAGAAGGCAAAAGTGTCATGATTTCGCGACATGTCTGGTTTTTGCGGGTACAAGCGAAGAAGTGGACAAGGAGGCAGAAACTGTCATGATTTTGTGACATGTATTTTGTGGATAAAAGGCGAGAAGGGCAGAAAGATACAGAAGTGTCACGATTTTGCGACAGGTCACAACAGCACGATAACAGACAATTGACTAGAATAGAACAACAATTAAAGGGGCAGTTGTAGAGGAAAAGCATGCAGTTGAAATAAGAAGAGGTAACTAGAGTAAATGTGATAGTTACAGATGCAGTCATGCAGCTTTTTAAGAACTGGAGTTAACTAGAGTAAATCGAATAGTCGCATTAATAAAATTGTAAAATACATGCATGCACAGAAATGAATACAAATAGTCATGTTCAAGAAGACTTACAGTCATGGTAGAAATATACATTGCATGTAACGTAATGCACAAAAGGAGTTACACAAAGAAGGAGTTACATTTGACAAGTGGAAGAAGAGAGCATTAATAAAACAGTTACGGATTGCATGCAAAAATATGGAAGCTAAAAATAGAGACTTATATGTTATAAAAGCAGGTCTGCATGAAGAATAAAGCTACTGCTGTAAGTGAGAATTTGCTGCATAAAGAGAGTTAGAAGAGGGCCGAGAGAGAGATAAGCAGAGCTGTGAGAGTGTGCAGAGTTTAATCAAGTTTAATTAATTGCAGACCAGTCAGGGTCGTGTAAACAATGAAGGCATTTTTATGTCACTGAATTAAATTAGAATTGCAATCCAAGTTGGTGCTTGGCATTAGGGGTTGGTGCTCCTATCTATTGCAGCAGAAAAATAAGGGGTTGGTGCTCCTTCCAGTGGGTGCTGGTAAAGTGTTTGTAAAAATGGTGTTTTGCAAATGCTGGATTTGGATTGAAGTCTAAGCAGTCATTTTTGAGGAGTAGCCAAATTGGTGAGCCTCGTTACATTGTATGTTGTGGTGTGCTCTCTTGTGATTATTGCTTTATCTATTTTCTAGTTCTCTTTGCTTCAGTTTTAAAAATTGCAGATCAGATTTTTAGCTACACTGATTCACCCTCCCCTCTCAGTGTCATTGTGAGAATATCAATCTCAAGGCTCTTGCTTTGAAAGTGATGGAGGAAGGCAAAATTTGGGTTTCCCAATATATGACTATCGTCAATGGTAGGCGTTCATGGAATTCTCATCCCTATTGGGTATCCAACCAGAATGATTTGGTCAGTTGGCAAAGACTTTTAGTGGAACTTAACAGGTATGCAATCAGACAGGACGATTCCAGAGATCGTTTGATTTGGAACGGGGAAGCTGAAGGTGACATTAATATGAAATTAGCTTATTCCTTCCTTCTCCCAAAATATGAGGCTCCTTTTCCAGCGAATCTTATTTGGATTAAAAGACTAATCCCAAAGATCAATATTTATTTCTGGTTGGTGGCTCAAAATAAAATACTTTCTTTGGAGAATCTTCGAAAGAGGGGTTGCATTACGGTGAATAGATGCTATATGTGCAAATTGGACTAGGAATCCACGCAATATCTTCTCCTCGGTTTCCCATTCACATGGCAGGAATTTATGTTTATTTTTAATTGGTTTAACATTTATTGGGTGTTTCCAACTACGTTGATGGATAACATCCTTCAATGGTGTTCGTCGTTTTTGTCCCAATGGCTATCTTGGTTGTGGAAAATTATGCTTCCCCATGCATGGTAGGGGTTTGGAAAGAACAGAATGCTCATGCTTTTAATGACATTGAGACCGATGCTGTTAGGGTGGGTACTAAGATCATTAAAAAAGCATCAAAGAATGTCTTGGTTGCCTTTGTGGGTAAACGATCTAAGGCGCCCTCCTCCCTTGCCCCCCCTAAACATGACCCTAGAGCAAGAATTAAGTGGGCCCATTCGGCTCCCAATTGGTTGAAACTCAATTTTGAGGGGGCCTCAAAGGGTAACCCCGACAAGGCTAGAGCAAGCAGCGTTGTGCAAAACGAGAATGACGACATCCTCATGGTATTAGCTGAACCCCTTGATTCCCAATATTCACACTTTGTAAAGGCTCACACAGCTTATATGGGGGTGAAATTGTTAGCGGATGCTAGTTGTCAGAATGTGGAAATTGAAGGCGACTCATTGAACATAATCAAGATGCTCAAAAGGGAGTGTACACCTAGCTGGAATGTTCTCAATCTTATTTTCGAAGCTAGGATATTATTGTACACTTTTGAACAGGTGAACATTCACCATGTGTTCCGTGAGGGGAATGCACTGGCCGATATGCTGGCCAACCGTCGTGTCCACTGTGTTGCTTTTTCGGTGTGGAAAAACGATGTCCTGAATGATGTAGTCTCCCTTGCTAGCAACGAGGCTCATGATGCTTTGTTTTTGTAAGGAGGAGTCGAACATCCCTTTGGCTCTCGTTGGAAGGGGTGTTCGGTCTTGCTTTGCCCTTTGACTGGAGTTTGTTAGAGTTTGTTTAACCTTCAAAGCATTGTGCTTTTCTAATTTCTCTCTGAAATCATTATGTTTATTAGGAATTAAACTCTCTCGATTATTGTTAATAGGTATAATATTTTGAAGATTGTTATTATGGTTGAAAGTTTGGTTGTATGTATAAGATTGTGAAAACCCTTTTCAAAACTCTCTCTTTAAATTAATACCAAAAATAAAAAATAAAAAATAAAAAATAACTATATTTTCAGCCCCCTTAGCAAGTGGTAGAGCAGGCATTTCTTTTTTACCAAAAATTGAGCAGGTGAAATCCCTAAGTGTACATGCATTATAATTCCATTAAATATCTCACCACAAACGGAACTCCAATGGTCTGGTTAAGTTAAATTGGTATCCACCAGTGGCTAAGATAGTCCGGCATCAAATTTCAATGAGTAAGATTTCTCCTTATTTACAGTTTTCAATACGCAAAGGGTAATCCGATACTAGACTCGTCAAGGCATTATTCAAACTAAAAATTAAATCTTTCAAACCAAACATTACGCAGTAATAGTTATCATCAAATGCAAAAGACTATCTTTTATTTTCTTATAATTCAGTGATCCATCCTGCGTAATAGTTATCATCAAGTGCAAAAGACTATCTTTTTTTTCTATTTTCTTTTCACCAATTCATAAGATGCGTGTTAATGAGAAGGTACAAATGGTAGATATTATTTTATGTTGTTGATCAATATGAATATGTTTAATGTGTTTACCAAGGATAATTGTTATTAAAATATTATTTTTTTACAAATAATAATTGTTAACATTTAAAAATAATAATTTACAATATGTTTTCATTTGTAATGTATTAGAAAAATACATTTTATTTATTATTAAATATTTTACGATAGAAAATAATAAAGAAGAATATATTTTAATTTTTATGTTATATAAATCAAATTATTGAAGTGAGCCAATTCTATAATATTATTTGTTCATCTTTAATAAAATTAAGCCTAATAAAATAATTAATACCCTTAAATATGTGTGATTCTTAAGAAAATAAGACCTTTATTTTATGGGTTCAAGAAATAAATTCATTAAAATATTCATCTTTAATTAACGGGGGCATATTTAGAATACGATTTTCATTGAATGTAATTTGTATTTACTTATATCAAAACTAATTTTATTGAAAAAAGTGTTGGCATGTATAAAGGGTATACGTATTATAAAGAAATAATTGTAGATTTTATTTCCAATAATTTTACGTAGAAGGCATATCCTATCTTATATTTTTCATTTAAACACCAAAAGATGAATATATATAATTTTCTTGTTTTAGATCCTGAGGAAGAGTAGTGTTGTAGTTCTATGAGCAAACAAATATGAACAGGGACTTGGCCTTTTTGGTTTTGTTCCACATCAATTTTAAAAATAAAGGATTCTAGTAAAGAAACGCTAGGTAACATGGGTAGTGGTCATTTTTTTGAACTCTTGATGATAAAAGTATGCAGTAGAATATCTAATTGGATATGAAATTATTATAACCAATATAACACTTGAAACCTTGAAACCAAAGTGTAGAGGTTGAAAATTACTTATTATTTTAATTGTTATTTCTATAATTCAAATATTCAAATTTATTAATGAAAATATAATTTAACAATTAATGAAACACAATTGAAATTACTAATCACTTAATTAAGAACCAAAAAATAAATATGTAAAAACCAAAAGATAAATATGTAATCTTAATTTTATAGGATTGTTAGTTAAAAGAAACCCAAATTTTTAGTTTTAGGCCATCAAGGAAGAGTATGGAAAGAGTGCGGTAGTTTTAGTAGGAAGCAAGTGAAAATAAGGAGGGAGCCTCATTATTTTGTGAAGCAAGTGAAAATGAGGAGAGAGCCTCATTAAATTTTGTTCCATATATTTCGTAAAATATAAAGATAAAGGGTTAGTATAAGAAAAAGCATAGGAAGGATGGAAGAAAAGTTATTTTAAAATTTTTGATAAAAATAAAGATATCCTAGATGAAAGGATGGATGCCCTAGCTAATAACAAGAAAAAAAAATGAAATTATGAAAAATCTTGTGTAGGTAGAAAATGTTATACTATAAAGTGATTATTAGGAATGAGATGATACAACACAATACAATAGTTATTAAAATCAAACAATAATATTGAAGTTCCACTAACATTAGCCATTTGTTTTAAAAATATTGAATTGAATGAAATAGAAGTGGAGATTGAATTCAAATTACATCATGAATTTTATCTTTAAAGGTTTTTTCAGGTAACCTTATTCAATTTGACGGTTAGGGATAAAATGGTCTAATACATGGTTTAGGAGGGGGTATATGTAAGAACATGGAGTGATATTTTATTTGTGAAAATAAAAAAATATTTAAATATTTCCTTTCTTGGTTAACATTTTTTCAACTTCCATCTTAGGCTATCAACAAGAAGATTTTAAAGGATATTAGAAACACTTTGTGAGAGTTCACCCAGTGAGGACCAACCTATAAAGAGTACATCAATATTAAATCTAAATAATAAATATTCATCAAAATATTTTATATATAACTATAGACCATGAACTCCTTATCTAATTCATTGCCTTAAGGCCTTCATCAAAGTTGGAAAGTATATCATAATTCTTATAAATATTGCATAATAAAATAGAGATAAAAATATATAAATACACAAGCATAATCCATACACATATTGTGAAAGCTATTTTAATATTTATGCTCTTAAATTTCCAATGTTTCCTTTACTGTATAAGACCCATGAGAGTGTTTGTAGCCTAGCACCCTATGGGGTTAATCTATTTTAGATTTTTCTAATATAATTTTAGACATACATGTTAGGATTTATTTTAACCTAGATCAAAAATAATTCTATGAAAGAATTATTTCCAAGTGATATAATATCATCATTGTACCATTATTTTTATCTATTCACATAATTTGTTTTTAAAAATAAATTAAAAATAAATATGACATTATTAGGCCATCCCATCTAGTCATAAAATAGAATTATAGATTGATTATTTTATTGCACAAAATACATAACACAAAAAGTTGTGAAATTCTAGCAATGTCTAGAAGCTAACAAATTCATTAGTTGTCATCCAAATTGTCAATGTCTAGATTTAGCTTAAAAGTGTTCCATCAAAATCCCTCTTGTATTCTTTCTTTTCATATGTAATATCTTCTTTCCTACCATTGTTCACGTAATGGTAAAACTTCTATGGTGGTTATAAAACTTATATTTAGGGCTGGTAGAGAAGCTCTACAAGGACATAAAGTTCATGTGTTTGATAATCCTAAATGTTTGTAGTGGAGCTCCATTGTGTCCATTGACCTTCAAACAACAAACAACTAACATTTGGTATTTAATAGAGAAAACAAGAGAAGTATGAAAATAACATATTGAAATGAATATGAATAAAGGAATGAGGTAGAAAACTTATTTCATTGTTGACATATAACCTTTATCATATATAAGATCATGCCAATATATTATTTTTATTTTGAGGTTAGTTACCATTGTGATATTGTTGACATTAATATTACTCATTGTCATGAGATTTATTCCTACGATATCATCTCTCCTACAAGATTTATTTTTATGTGGTACATGATCAAGGAAAATCGTAGGTTTGAAGTTTTTAATATTGTCATGTAAGGAAGGTAAAACTTTTGGAATCATGTCATGCTCAAAGAAGATATAAAGTTCCCAATATTATAACAGGAGGAAAAAAAATGTTTGGTTCACAAACTAAAGTTCCTTACCCTTTTAAGTGTGTTTATTACATTTTCTTGATTTACTTTTATCTTCGTAAAGGGTGTTTTCCCTTTTCTTCTTCACAAAGGGTATTTTCTCTCCCATATGACCTAATATTATCTACATCTCATCCATACGCTATATTAAACAAAAGAGATTGTGTACATGATAACATATAGGAAACATATCCACTTGCCTATCCACCACTTGGGAAAACTCGAAACATAATGGACTAGCAACAACACTAGAAGGAATCTTAACAACAAGTGTAACAAGAGTTTGTGCAATGAGGTCTCTTCATCTATTAATGGTGCTTACATACATTTGCATTTTCATTAATTATCTTTCATGATATTAAATAATATTTATTTCACATATATACATGACAATATCAAATGTATAAAAGAAATGTAAAGTAGACAAAAAGTCAATTATAGCTTACCATGATCACACACTATATAGGATAAAATTATGGATACCATCATCTACATAACAATATTATCCATCCTAGCCTCTTTCCAATCCATTAGAAATCCTTACCTCTTCCCCATAAACAAAAATTTATAACTATTTGTTTTTTGATAGTTCCTTCTAATGCAGAATGTCCTTTGATTCTCAACTACATTTTTATGGTGCAATCCTTATTACTTGCCTCCTCCTCTAACTAATGGGTTGTACATTTTTATCGAGTAAACAAAATTATTAACAAAAATATTTTAAATTTTTAAAGGATGTTAAAAACTATTTTAATTAAAAGCAATAAATATTTATGAATGGTTTTATTCACCTAAGTGTTCATTATGATTTATTCCTCTTGTTAGAGGATAAGGTCCATAAATACTACACAAATTATGATAATGTGATTGCAACTAACCAAAAATATATTTTCTTATTATGTGATGATGTTACTAATTCACTATGAGTTTATCTACAAATAAAACTTTCCAATGCAAAAATTATCATGGTGTAATTTTTAGCAAAAAATATTGTAATTTATTGTAAAGTATATATAAATGCATGGGCGTGTATCTTGTTAGCTTCTACTTATAAGTTGTATCTCATTAGCATTGCTATTGTATTAGATTTTTAGAATGAAATCAATGAAACATAAACATATGCATGGAATTATATTAATTTAAGGTGTAATACATAGTGATGGGTAAGAGTCATGGATATACGGTTTGCTTACATAAATGCCTAAACATATTTAAGTTTAATGAAAAAATAAACTAAAATAGTTTTCTTCTAGTTTTATAGTGTTCGAGTGATAAACTAAAAAGTACATGTTATCTTCTTATGGCAATCACATATTATACTATGCGGAATTATGTGTTGTAGACTAGACTCACTCATTGTTTCATCATCTCTAATGCTTCTAAAAAAACTAAAAATCTAAACATAGCATAAAGGGAAATTTCACTACAAGGAAATTCATGTCACATGCAACACTAAATGTAGGAATTTATAAGCAAGAATAGATCCATGTGAATGTGTATCTTGTGTAAATTTGAGAATATAATTTTAGACACATTAAGAAGGTCAATAAAGCTCTCATTAAGTAAAGTATGCTAATTCTATGCCAACTCAGAACACTAATATTTATGATTTAAATTTTTTAAAGTTATATTGATCTAATTTTTCTTACTATAAATATATGAACATAATATGACTATCACATGCACTATATACTCTTTTACGTATATTTATCCAAAGGGAGAGACATGGGAAACAATTTTCAAATAAGAGAAGTTAAAAATGTAAAATAATATTCACTATAAATAATCTAATATATCCAATATTTGCACCTTTGTCATCTTAAAACAATAAGAACAATCTTACAAGTATTAATAATTATAATTATTCTACAAGTATTCATCTCATAAAATCTTCTAACACGGTAAACTATTAAAAGAATAAAATTTAGAACTAAGAAGTTCATGTTTCATATAAAATAAAAAAATGTTTAAAAATCCCAAAGAACAACGTACAACTTCACCATTATAGTTTTGACGAGCAAAAAGTCTTCGCTATATAATTGTATTTGCAAGTGTATAATAGTTGTATTTGCAATTTGTGTATAATAATTGTATTTGTAATATGTGTATAATAAATATAAATATAAATATGATCTTCGTTTTAGTTGATATTGGGCTGGATTTCTTCATTTTGTGATTGTCTGAGCTATTCTCTCATTCGGATTTCTCTTTTGAATTGTTAGTGTGTGATTTTGATGAAATGTGGTATCCGGGTGGGGAATCTCTGGACGAACCGATGGAATCTCTTTCTTTGGAAAAGACTTGTGGACATTCTATTGGGGAGGCTACGCCCAAAAGGAATGTGAGTTTCGTAGACTTAAGCAATCAGGTTGTTGATGGAGACGTTCATCCCCAACTCGAAATATCTGTCTCTGACTCAACTGTGTCCTCTCTATTGGCGAATTATTCTGGTAATTTAGTGGGAAATTTCTCTGAGATCAGACTGGATGTTGATGCTTTAAAGAGTTGTTGATCGGGTTTTGAAAGAGGGGTCATGGTTTTTCAAAAAGCATGGGTTGTATTTATGGAAATGGGACTCTAGTTTTAACCCTGCTACTCACAAAGTGGATATGGTTTCGGTTTGGATTCATATTCCTGAAGTCCCTCTCTATTTATGGCATGACTCCATATTCAAATAGATTACCAATGCAATTGGGAAATTTATATCTTTTGATATGTTTTCCATGTCAGAAGATAAAAGGTAATTAGTTCACCTGAGTGTTCTTGTAGACTTTTCCAAAGAGCTACCAAATTCTATTTTGATCTACGAACATGATAGCTTTTCATGTTCAGATTGTGGGGGAAAAGGTCATTCATCTTTGCATTACAAAAGAAAGTCATGGGATACCCCTACTAGGGTGCAACACTCGTAAGGATTTGTGTCCGAGATGGAGAAATGGAAGAGACCGGCCTCTATTTTTGGTGTTAGCAAGTTTGTTTGGTATTTCCCTTCAAAGAAGCAAAGAATATAGAAGAAGAAATTGTTCATTGTCCCGTCGGTCAAGGAAGCCACTGCTCCTTCGGTGGATCTTCAAAATTTGGCTCCCCCTCTTTCCTTCCCTTCTTTGGTGTCTGTGGTTAGGGAGGAGGAGTTGGTAAAACTGATGTATTCGTATATTGCAATGGAGAATTATAATAGGCTAAAGGTGGACTTGTTTTTGGAAGTCAATTTGGCAGAGGCTTCTATCACCTGAGACAACTCTTTTGAGTGTCTAAATGCTCTAGCAAAAGACCTGGGTCCATCGTGCTCTAAATCCCAGATGGTGACCTCGGAGGGGTCCTTAAGGGAATGCCCACAATCCTCGGTGGCTCGTTGTCTGTCCTTCTCTCTTGGCTCAGCTAATCGTGTGGATGGTTGTTCCCCCTTTGTGGTAAAAAACAAAGCTTTAGTAACGGATGTGGCTCCAGCTTCCCCGTCTCCTCAGCCAGTGGTAATGGAGAAGGGCTCTCATGGCCCTAAAACTTGTAGTCACAGAAGATGTTTGATGGATTTGGGAAAGACCTGTAAACCAGGAAGGCCTATGTCTAAAGTAAGCAGGAAAAGAAAGACCAATGAGTCTATGGCCAACGAAGGTCAATCAAGACTAGTTCTAAAAATTGGTGAAGGCAAAAAATGATTGAGCTTGGATGGTTTCTTGAGCTTGTCGGTAGGTGGTGGAGATAAAGTGATTTCCCCATTTCCATGAAAATCTGCTCATGGAACATAAGACGACTTAATAACTCCTTTAAGAAGCGCTTATTGGCGTCCTTGAGAAGATAATTGGCTCCTGATTTGTTATGCATTCAAGAATCAAAGCTTGAGGTCAAGTCGTGGAGATAGATCCAAAGGGCAGTATGGAAGGACTAGGGTTTCATGGCCAGTGAAGCAGGGGAAAATTGGGTGGACTCCTTTTTTTTTGTAATTCACATAAATTTTATGGCCATGTAATCTCTGTTTCATGTAGAGTGATGAATATTCTTTTCTAGTGAAATGAAACCCAAAGGTGTTGGGTGGTCTCCAATATCTACACTCCAAGTACCACTTATGAAAGGAGAGCTTTCTGGAAGTTGTTGCTATAAATGCATCAAACCTTCATTCATGAACATTGGTTAGTGATTGGAGATTTTAACTCCCCTCTATATCCTTCAGAGAGAAGGAGTGGAAGTGGCCTTGAAGAGTGCAGTATTGCTGACCTGGGAGATTTCATATCTTTCATAGAATTACAAGACATGGATTTGAAAGGGGGTATTTTACATGGAGTAACAAGAGGTCGGGTAATGGTTTGATACTGAGCCAGTTGGACAAAGTTCTAGTTTTATATGGAAGTTTTGATTTATTTGGGGATGCGATGTTTTCCACCTTGCCCAAAGTGGGCTCAGATCATAATTCTCTCCTTTCAGAGACTATTGAAAACTCTTCTTTAGTTCCAAGACCCTTCCACTTTGAAGCAATGTGGTGTGACTTCCCTAACTTTGAATATTGCGTGAAAAAATGGTGGGATGGGGAAGCGTCGGGATCAGGCCTTTTTAAAGTTGCTTTCAAAATTTGAAGGCTTTGTCATCAATTAAAATGGTGTAACAAGAACATGTATGGTAATATCTTTAGGGAGCTAGAAGCTTTAAAAAAGAAGGTTGTTGAAATAGAAAAAATGATTGAGTCAGAGGGACTCGATGAGGTGTTATTAAGGGAGGAAAGGGAGTGCTTAGCCACTTATCAAAGCACGCTCTAGACCATACCCATTTATTTCATGTCCTTATTCATGCTCCATGCTAAAGTAACGGATAAAATTGATCGCATTTGTAAAACATTCCTTTGGGCTGGATCAGATTTAAAAGGTAAGCACCACTTGGTCACTTGGGATCAGATTTGCAAGAAGAGAAATGATAGGGGTCTTAATGATAGGAGTTTGTTTTACCTTCAAAAAGATGTGCTTTTCTAATTTCTCTCCGGAGTCATTATGTTTATTAGGAATTAAACTCTCTCGGTTATTCCTAATAGGTATAATATTTTGAAAATTGTTATTATGATTGAAAGTTTGGCTGTACGTATAATATTGTGAGGGACCCTTTCAAAACCCTCTCTTTAAATTAATACCAAAAATAAAAAATAAAAAATAAAAAATAAAAAATAAAAAATAAAAAATAAATATATTTTCAGCTCCTCAGCAAGTGGTAGAGCAGGCATTTCTTTTTTACCAAACATTGAGCAGGTGAAATCCCTAAGTGTACATGCATTATAATTCCATTAAATATCTCACCACAAACGGAACTCCAATGGTCTGGTTAAGTTAAATTGGTATCCACCAGTGGCTAAGATAGTCCGGCATCAAATTTCAATGAGTAAGATTTCTCCTTCTTTACAGTTTGCAATACGCAAAGGGTAATCCGATATTAGACTCGTCAAGGCATTATTCAAACTAATAATTAAAGCTTTCAAACCAAACATTACGCAGTAATAGTTATCACGCATTATTCAAACAAATATTTTCTATGTTTTCCCTGTATTCAAGGTCTTTGATGGACCGTGATTATCACGCCATCTTACTCAAGGTTTGTTCCTCTTCCTCTCTATTGAAGGGAGTATAAATAATGGTATCCGCAAGGTGCTTCAGCGACAAGTGCAAAAGACTATCTTTTATTTTCTTATAATTCAGTGATCCATCCGTTGTTGTCATTGAGTTATTCCCTGGAGAAATCGATAACATAATTTCTCGAGTCTTAAATATTATTCCTGTGTAATTGAGTCGAGAAAAGCACATGGGACGACCAAATTTTATGAGGGTGAGCACATTGCTTGTTGCAATAAACGTAATATTTATCGTCCATGTCTCCGCTGCTCGACATAACCTCCTTGAAACGAATGAAAATTCAGATCACAAGAGGGGCAATTTGGAGCGATTACAAAATTTTGGTTCAAGTACAAGCCCCGTAGGCCATGTTCCAGAACCTCCACCCACCGTTAACAAGATAAAGAAGAAGACAAAGGCAGTGATCACTCCAAGAGATCACAGCAGCGCTTGGGCGTACGGGAAGGTATTACAAAATATTGGTTCAAGCACAAACCCCCCAGGCTATGTTCCAGAACCTCCCCGTTAACAAGATAAATACGAAGACAAAGGCAATGATAGCTCCAAGAGATAAGAGCAGCGCTATCTGTTAAGTTTTTTTTTTTTTTTTCCTATTTTCTTTTCACCAATTCATAAGATGCGTGTTAATGAGAAGGTACAAATGTTGAAGTTGGTAGATATTATTTTATATTGTTGATCAATATGAATATGCTTAATGTGTTTACCAATTATAATTGTTATTAAAATATTATTTGTTTACTAATAATAATTGTTTTTTTTGTATTTATATGGTGGAATCGGTAGCCGTTACGAATTCGGGCAGGCTGTCCAGTTTTGCTTTAAAAAGCTGCCACACAGATCTTCATGCAGTCCGCCCCTATAACCATCATACCGCAATCATTTTAAACATTTTACGCTGCTGAAAGTACCAGGAAAGGGACAAGTGTTCAGTCCAGCGAGACTCGAGATTTGAACCTTGGACCTCCGCCCTCTTATGGGGTTTGGATGAACCAATTGATCTACAGGAAAGGGACAAACGTTCAGTTCGGCGAGGCCCGAGATTTGAACCTTGGACCTCCGCCCCCTGGTTTGGATGAACCAATTGGTCTACACCTCAGACCTTACTAATAATAATTGTTAACAGTTAAAAATAATAATTTAAAATATGTTTTCATTTAAATATTTCTAATATATTAGAAAAATAAATTTTATTTGTTATTAAATATTATTAGAAAAATAAATTTTATTTGTTATTAAATATTTTACGATGGAAGATAATAAAGAAGAATATATTTTGATTTTTATGTTATATAAACCAAATTATTGAAGTGAGCCAATTCTATAATATTATTTGTTCATCTTTAATAAAATTGGGCATATTTAGAATACGATTTTCATTGAATGTAATTTGTATTTACTTATCTCAAAACTAATTTTATTGAAAAAAGTATTGGTATGTATAAAGGGTATACGTGTTATAAAGAAATAATTGTAGATTTTATTTCCAATAATTTTATGCATAAGGCATATCCCATCTTATATTTTTCATTTAAACACCAAAATATGAATATATATAATTTTCTTGTTTTCCTGTTTTAGATCCTCACGAAGAGTAGTGTTGTAGTTCTATGAGCAAACAAATATGAATAGGGACTTGGCCTTTTTGTTTTTGTTCCATATCGGTTTTAAAAATAAAGGATTCTAGTAAAGAAACGCTAGGTAGCATGGGCAGTGGTCATTTTTTGAACTCCTAATGAAAAAGTATGCACTAGAATATCTAATTGGATATGAAATTATTATCACCAATATAAGATTTGAAACCAAAGTGTAGAGGTTGAAAATTGCTTCTTATTCTAATTTTTATTTCTATAATTCAAATATTCAAATTTATTAATGAAAATCTAATTTAACAATTAATAGAATACAATTGAAATTACTAATCACTTAATTAAGAACCAAAAAGTAAATATGTAAAAACCAAAATATAAATATGTAATCTTAATTTTATAGGATTGTTAGTTAAAAGAAACCCAATTTTTTAGTTTTAGACCATCAAGGAAGAGTATGGAAAGAGTGTGGTAGTTTTAGTAGGAAGCAAGTGAAAATAAGCAGGGAACCTCATTATTTTAGGAAGCAAGTGAAAGTAAGGAGAGAGCCTCATTAATTTTTGTTCTATATATGTTATAAAATATAAAGATAAAGGGTTAGTATACTCGAAGAAAGTGAAAATAAGGAGGGAGCCCCATTATTTTAGGAAGCAAGTGAAAATAAAGAGGGAGCCTCATTATTTTAGGAAGCAAGTGAAAGTAAGGAGAGAGCCTCATTAATTTTTGTTCTATATATGTCATAAAATATAAAGATAAAGGGTTAGTATAAGAAAAAGCATAGGAAGGATGGAAGGAAAGTTATTTTAAATTTCTGATAAAAATAAAGATATCCTAGATGAAAGGATGGATGCCCTAGATAATAAAAAAGAAGAAAAATAAAATTATGAAAAATCTTGTGTAGATAGAAAATGTTATACTATAAAGTGATTATTAGGAATGAGATGATACAACACAATACAATATTTATTAAAATCAAACAATAATATTCAAGTTCCACTAACATTAGTCATGTGTTTTAAAAATATTGAATTGAATGAAATAGAAGTGGAGATTGAATTCAAATTACATCATGAGTTTTATCTTTAAAGGTTTTTTCACGTGACCTTATTTAATTTGATGATTACAGATAAAAGGTCTAATCCATGGTTGAGAAGGGGGTATATGTAAGACCATGGAGTGATATTTTATTTGTGAAGACAAAAAAAATATTTAAAGATTTCCTTTCTTGGTTAACATTTTTTTAACTTCCATCTTAGGCTATCAACAAGAAGATTTTAAAGGATATTAGAAACACTTTGTGAGAGTTCATCTAGTGAGAACCAACCCATAAAGAGTAAAGTCATGTTGTTTATACTAGATATGTGTTGACATGGATGTTCCCAAACCTTTTTCATAATACATCAATATTAAATCTAAATAATAAATATTCATCAAAATATTTTATATATAACTATAGATCATGAACTCCTTATCTAGTTCATTGCCTTAATGCCTTCATCAAAGTTGGAAAGTATATCATAATTCTTATAATATTGTATCATAAAATATAGATAAAAATATATAAATACATAAGCATAATCCATACACATATTATGAAAGCTATTTTAATATTTACGCTCTTAAATTTCCAATGTTTCCTTTACTGTATAAGACCCATGGGAGTGTTTGTAACCTAGCACCCTATGGGGTTATTCTATTTTAGATTGTTCTAATATGATTTTAGACATACATGTTAGGATTTATTTTAACCTAGTTCAAAAATAATTCTATGAAAGAATGATTTCCAAGTGATATAATATCATCGTTATACCATTATTTTTAACTATTCACATACGTAGTTTTTAAAAATGAATTAAAAATAAATATGGCATTATTAGTTTATCCCATCTAGTATTAAAATAGAATTATGAATTGATTATTTTACTGCATATAATACATAACACCAAAAGTTGCAAAATTCTAGCAATGTCTAGAAGCTAACAAATTCATTAGTTGTCATCCAAATTGTCAATGTCTAGATTTATCTTAAAAGTGTTCCATCAAAATTCCTCTTGTATTATTTTTTTTCGTATGTAATATCTTCTTTCCTACCATTGTTCAAGTAATGGTAAAACTTCTATGGTGGTTATAAAACTTGTATTTAGGGCTGGTAGAGAATCTCTACAAGGACATAAACTTCATGTGTTTGATAATCCCAAATGTTTATAGTGGAGCTCCATTGTGCCCATCGATCTTCAAACAACAAACAACTAAAATTTGGTATTTAATAGAGAAAATAAGAGAAGTATAAAAATAAAATATTGAAATGAATATGGAGAAAGGAATGAGGTAGAAAACCTATTTCATTGTTGACATATAACCTTTATCATATATAAGATCATGCCAATATATTATTTTTATTTTGAGGTTAATTAGGATTGTGATATTGTTGAGATTAATATTACTCATTGTCATGAGATTTATTCCTACGAGATCATCTCTCCTACAAGATTTATTTTTATGTGGTACATGATCATGGAAAATCATAGTTTTGAAGTTTATATTGTCATGTAAGGAAGGTAAAAATTTTGGAATCATGTCATGGTCAAATAAGATATAAAGTTCCCAATATTATCACAGGAGGAAAACAAAATGTTTGGTTTGCAAACTAAAGTTCGTTATCCTTTTAAGTGTGTTTATTACATTTTGTTGATTTACTTTTATCTTCATAAAATAATTTAACATATAACGTCTTGTGAGTCTCTATAACATTCTTATGTATATTTTATAATGAATTAGATATATTTTTAATAGATTTAAATTTCTTTGAAGCTTTTATGTATATTTTTATAATGAATTAGATATATAGATCACAAAATAATATACATAAATTTAAGATATTTTCTAATATGTTTGGTGTGGACACACACAAACACAATTATATATCTCAAATCCACTCCTTGAATTTTATTATAAACTATATATGGTTCTTTGTGATGCCATCCTAAATCTCAACATGAATTACATCAAGGCGGTAACCTCTCGTATATGACTCTCTACATTTTCCCTTTTCTTATTCACAAAGGGTATTTTCTCCCCCATACGACCTACTATTATCTACATCTCATCCATACACTATATTGAACAAAAGAGATCATGTACATGATAAAATATAGGAAACATATCCACTTGCCTATCCACCACTTGGGAAAACTCGAAATATAATGGACTAGCAACAACACTAGAAGGAATCTTAACAACAAGTTTAACAAGAGTTTGTACAATGAGGTCTCTTCATATATTAATGGTGCTTACATACATTTGCATTTTCATTAATTATCTTTCATGATATTAAATAATATTTATTTCACATAGATACATGAAAATATCAAATGTATAAAAGAAAAGTAAAGTAGACAAAAAAGTCAATTATAGCTTACCATGATCACACACTATATAGGATAAAATGATGGATACCATCATATACATAACAATGTTATCCATCCTAGCCTCTTTCCAATCCATTAGAAATCCTTACCTCTTCCCCATAAACAAAAATTTACAAGTATTTGTTTTTTGATAGTTCCTTCTAATGTAGAATGTCCTTTGATTCTCAACTACATTTTTATGGTGCAATCCTTGTTACTTGCCTCCTCTTCTAACTAATGGGTTGTACATTTTTATCGAGTAAATAAAATTGTTAACGAAAATATTTTTAATTTTTAAAGGATGTTAAAAACTATTTTAAATAAAAGGAATAAATATTTATGAATGGTTTTATTCACCTAAGTGTTCATTATGATTTATTCCTCTTGTTAGAGGCTAAGGTCCATAAGTACTACATAAATTATGATAATGTTATTGCAACTAACCAAAAATGCATTTTCTTATTATGTGATGATTGTTACTAATTCACTATCAGTTTATCTACAAATAAAACTTTCCAATGCACAAATTATCATGGTGTAATTTTTAGTAAAAAATCTTGTAATTTATTGTAAAATATATATAAATGCATGGATATGTATCTTGTTAGCTTCTAGTTCTAAGTTGTATCTCATTAACATTGCTATTGTATTAGATTTTTAGAATGAAATCAATGAAACATGAACATATGCATAGAATTCTATTAATATAAGGTGTAATACATAGCGATGGGTAAGAGTCATGGATATACAGTTTTCTTACATAAATGCCTAAACATATTTAAGTTGTATGAAAAAATAAACTAAAATAGCTTTCTTCTAGTTTTATAATGTTTGAGTCATAAACTAAAGAGTACATGTGATCTTCTTATGGAAATCATATATTATAATATGCGGAATTATGTGTTGTAGACTAGACTCACTCATTGTTTCATCATCCCTAATGCTTCGAAACAAACTAAAAATCTAAACATAGCATAAAGGGAAAAATCACTACAAAAAAATTCATGTCATGTGCAACACTAAATGTAGGAATTTATAAGCAATACTAGATCCATGTGAATGTTAAAAGCTGCTGAATAACATGACTGATGAGGAAACTAAAGAGGCTACTGAATAACATGACTGATGTTAAAAGCAATAGGAGCATGATCAAATAAAGTCGTATGAGCAAGAGTGTGCACATACATAGAATAATAGGTCAGCCGCTAGAAACAAAAAGAATTATTTTCGGTAAACATGGCTCTATCTAACCGCTTCAATATTTGTGTGAAGCCTGATTGAAAATTGGACCAGGTATACCAGGCAGAGTCAAAAAAAGCAAATGGGTAAAAACAAGAATGACGGTCAAAAACACCAAGCTCGTTTTTCATAAAGAACCAAGCTTCACGTTCACCAATAGGCCAACGCATGAGAAGCTACCCAATCTTATCACAGGGTTTCTCAATCATATTAAAGTCACCACATAAAACCCAGAGAGCAGGCGGTAATGAAAAAGCAAGTCAACGTTAGAGAGCAGTACATTTAGAAGCATCATTGGAAGCATAGATATTAGCAATGCCAAATGATTTACCATGAATTTCTAGCAGAGACAAAACAACTTGATGGGAGAGGTCCGTGCCCCAAAAAACAACATGATTCCACCATTTAGAAGCAATAAAGGTAACAACACCACCTTTCCCATAAGGATGATTGGTAACATGAAACCCACCACGCGACCATAAAAAATTACAGGTACATTGAATAAGAAAGTCAAAAATTTTGACCTCTTGCAGACAGATAAAATCAAGAGGACCAAACAAAGAAACAAAATGAGAAAGGTCATCACAGACCACATATTTTTTGACTAGGTCTGTTAACCCGCGAACATTCTAGGATAAAAAAATCATTGAGTTTGATTGAGGTGCATGACCTCAACAATCTTAGTGTCTCCAAGATGACCCAAAGAGGCATACGAATTAGAGAACCGACCACTGTGCAATGGAATTTCGGAAGAGGGACAACTAGTATCATCCGACTAACATCATTTTTCAAACAAAAAATCCATCCCCCCGCATAAGGCTGCGGGATCGACGAAATTTGGAAACGGCAAAAACCGCAACAACAGAATCTGTAACAACATAGGAAGATGAGGGAGGAATACGAGTAGAAGGAGCTTGAGTGATAATAGAGGCAAAGAAAATCTATTCACATACCTATTTTTCAAAAATGAATTAAAAAATAAATATGGTATTATTAGCTCATCCCATCTAGTCATAAAATAGAATTATGAATTGATTATTTTATTGCACAAAATACATAACACAAAAAGTTGTGAAATTCTAGCAATGTCTAGAAGCTAACAAATTCATTAGTTGTCATCCAAATTGTCAATGTCTAGATTTATCTTAAAAGTGTTCCATCAAAATTCCTCTTGTATTCTTTCTTTTCGTATGTAATATCTTCTTTCCTACCATTGTCCAAGTAATAGTACAACTTCTATGGTGGTTATAAAACTTGTATTTAGAGCTGGTAGAGAAACTCTACAAGGACATAAACTTCATGTGTTTGATAATCCTAAATGTTTGTAGTGGAGCTCCATTGTACCCATGGATCTTTAAACAACAAACAACTAAAATTTGGTATTTAATAGAGAAGATAAGATAATTATAAAAATAAAAGATTAAAATGAATATGAAAAAAGGAATGAAGTAGAAAATATTGTTAACATATAACCTTTATCATATATAAGATCATGTCAATAGATTATTTTTATTTTGAGGTTAATTAGCATTGTGATATTGTTGAGATTAAGATTACTCATTGTCATGGGGTTTGTTCCTACGAGATCATCTCTCCTACATGATTTATGCCTCCTTCTGATGTCAGGAGCGTAGGCCCTTACTCGCAGTTCAATCAATAACACCTGTTCTTTCCCATCCTCCTTCTGATGTCAGGAGCGTAGGCCCTTACTCGCAGTTCAATCAATAACACCTGTTCTTTCCCATTCCCATCCATAGCTCTTGAAAGCTGCCAATTAATAAGCCATGTTCCCTTGTTACGCCTGTAAAGTTGTGTTCCTAAACCAGAATAAACATAGCTATTTTTGTCCACGCATTATAATCGTACCTGATTATAGTAAAAGGATACAATTGTGAGGGGTCATATAACGAAACTAAAATGTACTGTTAAGATTTTTTTTTCCTGTTTTCCTTTCACCATTCATAAGAAGCGTGTTAATGAGAAGGTACAAATGTTGAAGATGGTAGAGATTATTTTATATTGTGGATTAATATGAATATGTTTAATGTGTTTATCAATTATTAAAATATTATTTGTTTACTAACAATAATTGTTAACAGTTAAAAATAATAATTTAAAATATGTTTTCATTTAAATATTTGTAATATTTATATATAAAATATATATATATATATATATATATATATATATATATATATTTGAATTTACATGGTGGAATCGGTAGCCGCCACGAATCTGGGTAGGCTGTCCAGCTTTTATGGCCGTCACAGTATTCTACGCTGCCACACAGATCTTCGCGCAGTCCGTCCCTATAACCACCATGCCACAATCATTTTAAACCTTTTACGCAGCTGAAAGCACCAAGAAAGGGACAAGCGTTTAGTCCGGTGAGGCCCGAGATTTGAACCTTGGACCTCCGCCCCCTTATAGGGTTTGGATGAACCAATTGGTCTACACCTCGGACCTAATATTGTAATATATTAAAAACATAAATTAAATTTATTATTAAATATTTTATGATGAAGATAATAAAGAAGAATATATTTTGTTTTTAATGTTGTATAGAAACCAAATTATTGAAGTGAGCCAATTCTATAATATTATTTGTTCATCTTTACTAAAATTAAGCCTAATAAAATAATTAATACTGTTAAATATGTGTGATTCTTAAGAAAATAAGACCTTTATTTTATGGGTTCAAGAAATAAATTCATTAAAATATTCATATTTAATTAATGGGGTCATATTTAGAATATGATTTTTATTGAATGTAATTTGTATTTACTTATATCAAAACTAATTTTATTGAAAAAAGTGTTGGCATGTATAAAGGGTATACTTGTTATAAAGAAATAATTTTGGATTTTATTTCCAATAACTGTACGTAGAAGGCATATCCTATCATATATTTTTCATTTAAACACCAAAAGATGAATATATATAATTTTTTTGTTTTCTTCTTCCAGATCTTCAGGAAAAGCAGAGTTGTAGTTTTATGAGCAAACAAATATGAATAGGGATTTGGCCTTTTTGTTTTTTTCCATATCGGTTTTAAAAATAAAGGATTCTAGTAAAGAAACGCTAGGTAGTATGGGTAGTGGTCATTTTTTGAACTCATAATGAAAAAAGTATGCACTAGAATCTTCAATTGAACATGAAATTATTATCACTAATATAATATTTGCAACCAAAGTGTAGAGGTTGAAAATTACTTATTATTCTAATAGTTATTTCTATAATTCAAATATTCAAATTTATTAATAAAAATCTAATTTAACAATTAATGGAATACAATTGAAATTACTAATCACTTAATTAAGAACCAAAAAATAAATATGTAAAAACCAAAAGATAAATATGTAATCTTAATTTTATAGGATAGTTAGTTAAAAGAAACCCAATTTTTTAGTTTTAGACCATCAAGAAATAGTATGGAAAGAGTGCGGTAGTTTTAGTAGGAAGCAAGTGAAAATAAGGAGGAAGCCTCATTATTTTAGGAAGCAAGTGAAAATAAGGAGGAAGCCTCAATAATTTTTGTTCCACATCTTTAGTAAAATATAAATATAAAGGGTTAGTATAAGAAAAATCATAGGAATGTGAAATTACGAGGATACGGAAGCAAACAAAAGGGAAATGTAACGCTAAATCCTATGAATGAACAAATGACCAAAGTACATGAAAAGAGAGAAAAACAAATGAACTGAAACGAGATATAAAGAAAATGTAAAAGTGTAGCCCTTTATTTTATTAATTTTCTCAAGATCGGGTTACAATACATCTCCTCCCTTTTCAGAGGTTAGGAGCGTTATACATAGCTTTGTTACACCCCAGATGGTACATTCTCCTCGAGGATCTTCTGCGTGCCCACATTGAAAATGGGCAAACCAAACGTCGTCGCCGCTTGCGTGAATGCGTATGTAGTTCCTTGATGCCCCTCCGGTGTTGAGATCCTACATTCAGAGAAACAACAAACGATTAGTAGAACCTACGGATGGAGGGAAACATGCGATCCCCAAGGCCTCCGGTTAATGCATACATAAAATAATTAAAACTATAATCAAAACATATCATAATGAGCTAAAATTTGGACAAAGGCAAGAAAACATTACCAGGAACACACTGCAAAAGGAACAGTCAAGAAATCTGCCATAGATTTCTAATTGAAACTAGGTGGGATGATTAAGACTATCATAAAATGTCAGAATGTGACCTCCTAAATGTCCCATCCAGGGGCCTCCAAAACACTTGCAAAGTTGGGGTTAGAAAAAATGAGGTATTTTGGGATGACCCAAAAGGTCGGATTTTATAGTTTCGGCCTTGATCGCCTGGTATCCGATGATGATCCCTGTATGTTAATGAAAGCGAGAAATCACGGCCAAAACTCATCAAAATGACATGAAATTTAAATGACAACATATATGAACAACATAAAATCAAATGCAAAATAAATAGTGGGAAAATCTGCCACATATTTCTAATCTCTCCGAGGTGGGGCAATTAGGACTGCAGCAGTGCGAGGGGTGCCCGGGGGTAGGACACCCACTGTTTGGGGCTTGGTTTCGACACCAATCCACTTGGGACGGGTCCAAAACCTCTTGTGGGGTTGTGTCGGAAAATTGGGTGGGGTATTGTGGCCAAATGTTCAATTTTTGTGTTCGTATTGTGCTTCCAATAATCACCCAATAACCTCCCTTCCAAAAGAGAGATCAAGGATGTAAGAAGCACAAACGATGGGTGAGGATGTAATTCGGCAGCACTCCGTTGCTCCAAATGATCCTGCCCTGTCCTTTTTTGGGGTGAGAAGACTCACCATTTTATAGACCTAAATTTCTCTATGAATGAGCATGCAGAGGTGCCACTTGGCTATCATGCCTTGCCATGGGGAAGAAGATTCCTCCCTGATTAAGGGCTCCATGACTGCCTCTTTGAGCTCAAAAATGCTCACTTGCACTCCCATGCAATGAAGGTGGATTTAAGTTACGAATATGAGCTGCCATTTGTCGAGGTTTGACTTTTTTCCCATCAAACCTGCTATTCGCCCCACCCTAGAGCGAATGCTACTAATCGTCCTGGGTGGGATGAATAGCATTCTAATCATCCCAGGGTGGAACGAATAAGGAGCAGTGCCTGAAAGGTGCCAAATTGACATCTGACCTTCCAAAACTACTATGAGAGTGGTTAGGACCAGTGTTTAACCTCTTGGGGCTGCCCTAGGGGTTGTTTATGCCAATTCGGTCGGTGTTTGTAGCCACATAATCGGATTGGTGTTGTTTTGGTGTCTACAGATGCCCCTTTTTGGGATGTTTTGTGCATGGCATAGTGCTGAGCAAAAATAGATAACCAAAGCACTAATGATTAGGGTTTCTCAGTAACCTAACAAACTTTTGATGATCCAAGTATGGAAAGGGCACGGATTCTTGAATCCTTACTTTTGACGAGCTAAGGAACTTAATCCAAGTTTTAACCTTTTTTTGGTGAGGTGTTACTTGATCTTGGACATTGTTCAGTCATGAAAAGGCAAAGGACACAACCTTTTGTCTGTGGGAACCTTGAGTTCATGATTCATGAATGCCAAGTTTTTGATTAGCTTGTGATTATTGCTTGTTTTCTGCCCCAAGCAGGAGTGTGATTTTCTTTGTCAATGATTCTTTGAATGCATGCCATTTCCTTGATTTAGTGTGTATTTGTTGATTGGTGACTAAGTGTGACTACCCCCTCAAGCGACGAATCGATGAGGGAATGACCGAAATGAGAAAAGCGATGAGTCACTTGACCCAAGATGACTTATGTAAGGGTGCCTTCAGTTGTTTTCTTTTGAATGCTTATGCAGTTTCCCAACAATATGACCTATTTTTTGTGGGTGTTAACCCTTTTTGGGACACCGTTTGGGGTTGAAATTGTCAAAAATGTTTCCTCCCGTGGAGCGGTCCGGCTATGGTAGCCTTCTTATGGAGTAGGATAGTGACAATTTGTGACCCCGATGTTGGTTTTTTATGCTAAAAATTTCAAGTGCAAAAGCACTCTTATTCGACAATTATATTGTTGTTTTTGGTGCATTTTGGTGCAAATTTTGCTTTTTTTTATTTTCTTGCTCTATAATCGTCCTTGGGTGGGATGAATACCAGTTTAGTAATCGTCCCAGGGTGGTACGAGCACTAACTAGAGTGCTCATCCTAGGTTGGAATGATTACAGGCCTAAGAACCTATTTAAGGGCCAAAACTAGGTTTTGGGCTCATTTGCATTTATTTTTTCTGGCGATTTGGAGCTGTGAGGAGGAGGAGTTCGAGTTCGCATAGCGGAGCACTATCGAATTTTCTCAAACACCATGATTTCACAGATCGGATCATCAAGTGACAGAGCTGAAGCGATACCAGTGAGTGCTCCTTGTTATTTTGTTTGTTTTATTTTGTAGTTTAAAACCGTAATTTTTTTCTTTTGTATTTCATTTTTTGATTTAAACTAAAATAAAAACCCTAGTTTAAATTTTTTTGTTGTTTGAATTTGTGCTTTGTTTTGCATTGTAAAAACTAAGAACGAAACCCTAGTTTAAAAAATCATGTTTATTTTGTTTTTGTAAAAAAGAAAACCCTAGTTTAAACTAAGATCAAAACTCTAGTTTTAAACATTGTTTTTTGTTTTATTTTTTGTTTTTTATCAGTTTTAGACTAAGTTTAAACCCTACGTAACTGAAAAAAATTATGGTGATTTTGCTTTTTGTTTTTCAGTTTTAAACTAAGGTTAAAAAAAACCCTAGGTTAATGACAATTTGTTTTTGTATTTTGTTTTTTTGTGTTTGTCAGTTTAAACTAAGGTTAAAAAAACCCCAGGTTAATGAAATTTTTTTTATTGTGATTTTGTTTTTTTGTTTTTGTTTAAAATAAGGTTAAAAAAACCTTGGGTTAATGATTTTGTTGTTATTTTGTTTTTTTGTTTTTTATCAGTTTAAACTAAGGTTAAAAAAAAAACCCTAGGTTACTGACAACTTGTTTTTTTTCGTTTTGTTTTGGTTAAACTAAGATTAAGAAACCCTAGTGTAAAAATTTGTGTATTTGTTTTTTTTTTAGCTGTACATTTATTAAATGTTGCTGTATAGTTTATTAACTGTGTTTGCTGTACAGTTTTTATACATTGTTGTATATTTATTTTAGTGTTGTACAGTTTTTTTTTGTCATGTTTTTAATATTTTTGTGTTGTTTTTGTTTTGCAGGTGGTGAAGAGCCGGTACCGTCAGTCGACGGTATTCTCGGATACACGGGAGGCACTAACTATGGCGGACTGGGATTGGCTTGATGCCCTTGGGCTCAAGCAGGTGACTTGGCTGGAGCCTGTGGTGGGGGATTGAACATATTTGACTGCCCTGATCAACTTGTGGGATCCCTGCACCAACACCTTTCATCTCCCAATAGGGGAGATGACAGTGACTCTGGAGGACGTCTATCGGATTCTACAGATTTTGATAGACGATCTCCCTATTTGGACTACTCCTCATGATCATCAGACGGTGGTGCTGACACGGTGCTTCGGGCATGGGGTGGAGGTGGGTGTGGATAGTCCGATGGAGAGGGCAGAAGGGGGATTTCTTGATTGGCAGGATTTTGGTGTGGTGGTGGTTGGAGAAGGGCGTATTGGGGGTAAGGCATGCATTATTGATGACCCTCATCTCCAAAATGTTGTTGACAAACTCTTCAGGTGTGAGGTTCTCGTGGAACCTACTGGAGGTAGTTTTTAGGCTGGAGCCACTGATTATGAGGTGGGGTCAGACAATACTGGCACAGTTCTATGATGAGTTGTACGAGGTCTACTGCTAGAGGTGAAATGGGATTGGATGGAGCTACCTATTGCAGTGCTGGGGTTGGCAGCACATAGCTATGGAGAGACCACAAGGTTTTTCATGGACTACTCGGGTAGAGATGGTGGACAGGGAGATAGGATATGTAGCACTGTGGCATAGGTCAGAGGAGCATGGGCATAGTCGATGGTGGGCAGGTGACATTAGTCACTACACTGATGTCTTCTCGTGGCTTGCTCCTGGGAAGGTGGTTTGACGGCAATATCGGGACTGTCCAACCTGGCTTGAGGCTGGGGAATGGCTCCAATGGGTTCATAGGGGGAGATGGCTAATTAGGTGACACATGACCGAGCAAGAGTACTTCTCATACGTTCGAGTGGTGCGATAGTTTGGGGTGCACCATGGATTTCCTGGTGAGCCCTTGATCTATCGACATCGAGGTAATGAGAGAACTCTAGCCTAGCCGATCATCGAGCCACTAGGTGAGGAGGCAGATATAGTGATTGACATCCCTAACATGGACAACGTCGGGATGACTGCTGAGTATGACCAGTGGTGGACGATGTGATGATGGCAGGGTGTGGGGCCTCTAGGAGGTCTGGATGCAGCAGTAACAGGAGGGGAGGGTGCAGAGGCACCGAGAGAGTGTTGGGGGGCTCTGCTCGAGGATGCAAACATAGTGGAGGTTGATGATTTTATGGGGGATGATTTTGGGGTTTTGGAGCAACCAGATATGTAGGACGTCTTGGATTAGTGGGATCCAGAGCAGCCTACCATCCCAGAGATGCTCATGCCTCAAGTAGTCCTAGAGGGTATGGAGGGGAGGCTTCATGCTGAGATAATGTGATTGGAAGATCTACTTTAGAGACAGGATGAGGATCTTAGGGATGCTTTGCAGGTGAGGGATCTCCTACGGGCTCAATTGGTAGAGCGAGAGAACGCATTGGCTACTTACCATCGGTGGGATGGGGACATAGAGCTTCATGGGAGAGGGATCTCCTACAGAGTCGATTGGCATAGCGTTACGACGTGTTGGCTACGTACCATGGACGAGAGGTGGATTTGGTCCAACATCAGTTGGAGCTGGAGGCATAGATTATCCACCTCGATGGGTGGATACCTGAGCTCACTGGAGGTGGATCGTCGCACCGCATGAGAGGTAGTGATACTGAGCAGTCAGCATCCTCTCATCATAGGTAGCTGGATGAGGGGAGCGCTAGTGGGCATGATGTGGGGGCTAGGAGTAGCCACCCTAAGAGGTCCCATAGGACCCACACCACTGGGGGTAGTTCCCATCGCATCGATCCTGCGTGATCATGGTGGCCGACACCCTAGGCTTGGGGGTTTTTGAGTTTTTGCTTTTTTTGTGAGGTTAGAGGACCGTTTATTGTATCCTGAGGGTATTTTGATGATATATATACATGATTTTGCTTTTTTATTATACACTTGTCATGATTTATTATTCTTTTTGTTCACATTTATTGATGTTGATGTATGCATGTTAATTTACATTGATATATACATATGTTATGATGAATGTGAATGTTTCTAATTTATATGATTTGCATATGGAATGGATGAAATGATTTGTTGATATTTGGCAGTGGCATCATAGACTACACATGACTTACTGGATTTTTATACTAGGCGATTGCTTTTTATGAAATGACTTTGCATGTGTATTTTTTTGTTTTTGTATTTTCTGATGGTGATGTAAGAATGGAATGTATCATAGTTGGTTTAGAATGTAGTTAAGGTTTTCTGAGACTCAGATGTTTTAACTAACTAACCAAGACTGTACTTTTATCTTACAAGACTTTTGAACAAGGTATGAATCAGACTTGACTTTGACCAAGTTATTTCACATCCCTATGTGTGCAATTGAGATTGTTTATGTGGTATTTGTTAGGATACCGCCAGTGCCAAATAGGCTATCAACCAAACCTGTACTGAGGATCACCTAATTATCTCCACTAAATCCTTTTTTGTATTTAGTAATATTAATCTACGGGGCTATTTAGGATACTATAAGCTAGCTCATCCACATGCAAACATTGATCTGCACACAATTTAATGTGACAAATATATCGTCATGCAGGAGGTTTACCACCAATGACCGATAGGATATCCACAAAACCGGTACTGAGGATCACCTCATGACCTTCCGAATGCTAAGAGTTCCAAGGATTCAATTTCAACTACCTTATTTTCTTCAATTGTATTAGGATACTTGCTCTTATATAGTGATAAAAATCACTGTTTATTTTTATTTTTTCTTTTGAGCAAGGGATATAAATATTGAGTGATGAGAATCACTATTGCTTGTGCTTTTTGATGTATGCACTTTGTGGATTTTGATGTCAAACTTTGGAGTGTTGACTTTTCCAAAAAAAAAAATTGATGTTTGCAAACTTTTGAGAACTTGGGATTATTTGGGGAATTGGGTAGGGAAGATGCTTGTCCTTTTGCCAACTCTCAGCATTCTTGGGGTCATTCGCATAGGGGGATGAGTGAGATAACCTTTTCACTGTATGGTATCCTGGATTGCTTTGTAGGTTTCATCTTTCGTTTACATAACTTGGGAATTTTTTTGTGTTTTAACTTGTGTTGGGATGCTACGTAACAAGGTGTGATCCAAGTAGAACTCTGCCTTTGTAAAATATATCTGACTTTGTATAGTTTTTGGCTAGAGATATACTGATAGCTAAATAACAAAAACCCTAGATACATTAGAAGATAACTGACTATGTTTTGGTGAAAAATGTGGATGACACTATTTTTGCTGAATTATTTACTAAGTGGAAAAATGTGGAGAATGATGGAATTGCCCGTAATTATAGTCTATGGTGTTCTAGGCCTGTATGATCAACAAATGTGCAATGTATGTATGCGATGCCTAATGCAGCTATTTTTTAGTGTTTTTGATTTTTTTTTTTTTGAGTATGCATGGAAGTGAGATGCAATCTTTTTGTTATTTTTGATTATTTTGAGTATGCATGGAAATGAGATGCAAAAGTTTTTTTGTTATTTTTTGATTATTTTGTTGTTTTTGAATTTTCGTTATGGTTGGCTTATTCCACATGGGTGCGAACCAAAGTGATTCTTTTGGATCCTTGGAGGTTTTGACCAAAGGGATTATGGGTACCTTTGGGGTGTTTGGGGTTGACCAAGCGATTATGGGAATCCTTGGAGCTTTTGGTTTGACCAAAGGGTTGATGGACACCTTTGGGGCATTTTGGGGTGACCAAGCGATTGTGAGAATCCTTGGAGATTTTGGTTTGACCAAAGGGTTTATAGATACCCTTGGGGCATTTTTTGGGGTTGACCAAGAGATTATGGGAATCCTTGGAACTTTTGGTTTGACCAAAGGGTTTATGGACACCTTTGGGGCATTTTTAGGGTTGACCAAGCGATTATGGGAATCCTTGGAGCTTTTGGTTTGACAAAAGAGTTTATAGATACCTTTGGGGTATTTTTTGGAGTTGACCAAGCGATTATGGAAATCCTTGGAGCTTTTGGTTTGACCAAAGGGTTTATGGACACCTTTGGGGCATTTTTTGGGGTTGACCAAGCGATTATGGGAATCCTTGGAGCTTTTGGTTTGACCAAAGGATTTATGGACTCCTTTGGAGTGTTTTTGGGTTGACCAAGCGATTATGGGAATCCTTGGAGCTTTTGGTTTGACCAAAGGGTTTATAGACACCTTTGGGGCATTTTTGGGGTTGACCAAGCGATTATGGGAATCCTTGGAGCTTTTGGTTTGACCAAAGGGTTTATAGATACCTTTGGGGCATTTTTAGGGGTTGACCAAGCGATTATGGGAATCCTTGGAGCTTTTGGTTTGACCAAAGGGTTTATGGAAACCTTTGGGGTATATTTGGGGTTGACCAAGTGATTATGCGAATCCTTGGAGCTTTTGGTTTGACCAAAGGGTTTATGGACTCCTTTGGGGCATTTTGGGGTTAACCAAGCGATTATGGGAATCCTTAGAGCTTTTGATTTGACCAAAGAGTTTATAGATACCTTTGGGGCATTTTTTGGGGCTGACCAAGCAATTATGGGAATCCTTGGAGCTTTTGATTTGACCAAAGGGTTTATGGACACCTTTGGGGTATTTTTGGGGTTGACCAAGTGATTATGGGAATCCTTGGAGCTTTTGGTTTGACCAAAGGGTTTATGGACTCCTTTGGGGCATTTTAGGGTTGACCAAGTGATTACAGAGATCCTTGGAGCATTTGCTATGGGTTATGGCTCTTTTAAATGTGGAATGACATCAAATTACTGATGTTCAAGGGTTCTAATTCGTTGATTCCATCAAGAGAGGCTAGCCGGTATGTTCTAGGTCCTATTTTACTATCAATCACATAAGGACCTAACCAGTTTACCATGAACTTGTCCCTTAGATGGGGCAGCAAGTTAGAATTTTGTTGGTTCTCTTTTAATACTAGGTCACCAACCTAAAAGTCCCTCAAGTGAAATTTAAGGTTGTATGCTTTCTTAAGTTGCTCTTGGTAGATACGCAAATGCTCGAGAGCATTAACACATCATTCATCGAGCAACGTAAGCTGGTCTAACCGGGCCTATCGTGTAGTGTCATCATCGATGAACTCTTGCATTGTTATGCACAGGGAAGGTATTTCCAACTCGAGAGGTATGACTGCCTCGGAGCCATACACCAATGAAAACGAAGTTGCCCCAATGGGCGTCTGAATGCTAGTGCAATAAGCCCATAGAGCAAGTGGTATTTGAATGTGCCAATCCTTATGACTATCTACGACTATATTTTTGAGTATGGCAACTAGCATTTTGTTTGACGCCTCTGCTTGCCCATTTGCCTACGGATAATAGAGTGTTGAAAAATTATGCTAAATTTTGTACTTTGTGGTCAAAGCACGCATGTCTTTGTTCTTAAACAACTTCCCATTATCCGAGATTATCTTGGATGGAATACCAAAATGACATATGATGTTATGTAAAATGAACTTCATAATGTGGGTTCCAGTCGTACAGGTAAGCAGAATTACTTCCACCCATTTGGTGAAGTACTCTATGGCTGTTATGATAAACATGTGATGGCTCAACGATGTAGGGGAGATATTTCCAATTAGATCTAATCCCCACTACGAGAACAGCCAAGCTGATTGGATCGATTATAATGCCTGAGAAGGTACGTGTGTCAATTTAGCATGGTGTTGACACTTCATGCACTTCCTTACATACGTGCAACAATATTGCTCTAAAGATGGCCAATAATAGCCCATGTAGAGAATGTGATTTGTGATGGCCATACCACTGAAGTGGCCACCGCATGTACCATCGTGCACTTGGGTGATCGCCCAAGTGGATTTCTGCTGGTCCAAGCAACGAAGTAGGATTCCTTCGTAGCTACAACGGTACAAAATGTCTCCTAGCAAGACATGTTTAGCCACTTTTTGTTTGAATGATATTTTCGTGGTATGCGAAAATCCAAGTGGGAGGTTACCTAACTTGAGGTAGTCTCTTATGGGTGTGTACCAATCCTGCTGATCAGAAACCTCGACGATATGAACAGCCAATCCCTCTTGAAGTTTATCCCTAGCAAAAGCTAAGTGGGAAATAACCTGTAAGAATAGCGTTGTGTTGCTATTAAGGGGAATAGGGGAGAACAAGGACCCCTAGTTAGCTTGATTCAGATAATTGTGGATTCGAGAGAACCTATCTTGAGACAGTTCATTCTGGATCAGGTGGATTCCTGGAATTAAGTCAGAGCTTGCGTGCTCCATCATGGATTACGATAAT
Organism: Wollemia nobilis; assembly: GCA_028583015.1. NCBI lineage: Eukaryota > Viridiplantae > Streptophyta > Pinopsida > Araucariales > Araucariaceae > Wollemia > Wollemia nobilis. The sequence goes on from JAQPPZ010007034.1 coordinate 38,702, forward strand.
GTTTTGACTTGAATGGTTGTCATATCTCCAAAAATGTCTTGTAGGATTAGTGACCCTAAGGAGGCCATAGTATCTGCAAAATGATTCAATGACTGATGGAGTGCCTCGATGTCTTACCATTTAAGCTTTGCCAGGAATTTATCCACAAGGGCTTTGTAGGCCTACAAAATTAGGCATTTACATTGGAATACCCCTTTCACTTGGTTGAAAATTCATAGAAAATCACCAAAGATGTTCAAGCGTTTGATGTTCATAGTGATGGCTGTCTGAAGACCTATGAGCAAGGCTTCATATTTGACATTGTTATTGGTGCACGAGAAATCAAGTTTAAATGATAGAGGCATTAGAGCCCCTTGCAGTGTGAATAATATGATTCACGTGCCACCCCCTTGCTCACATTTAGAACCATCAAAAAATAGGGTTATGTCGGCCTGTGACTCAGGCTCATCAGAATCTAGAAATTCTAAGACATGGAAGACCCCATCATCGGGTAGCTCTATGGTCAAAGGTTGATCTTCTTCGAGAGGAGCCTCTTATAGTTTATCGACAATGACTTGAGCTTTGATGGACTTCTATATAATGAATTCGATGTCAAAATCTGTCAACAACATGATCCATTTCATTGTGCGGCTACTGTGATAAGTACGACTCATCATGTACCATAATGGATTCTCTTTAGACACAACATACATTGTATTGTTCAGCATGTAATGGCATAGATTTTTGGTAGCAAACACCACTGCTAGGCATAGCTTTTCAACGTATGCATAGTTAAGTTTATAACTGACCAGGGTGCGGCTAAGATAGTAAGTAGCCTATTCTTTGTGTAGTTCATTTTTTTGGGCTAGCATGGCGCCCAGTGCCACCTTAGTAGCTGAGATGTATAAGTAGAATGGCACTCTTGGTCTAGGTGGTGCCAATACTTGCAGCAAAGCCAAGTATTGTTTGATGTCATCGAAGGCAGACTGACACTCGTCATCCCAATGAAATGCTACCCCCTTGTGCAATAATTTATTCATGGGTCGGCACTTGTCAGATAGTTGTGCTATGAAGTGCTTGATTGACGCAACCTTTCCCTACAGGATTCTGAGTTGCTTGATGGTAGTTGGGGGAAGCATTTCAAGGATTACCTTGAATTTATTTGGATCATCCTCGATGCCTCAATTTGAGACTATGAAACCCAATAGTTTTCTAGATGTGATGCCAAATACACACTTCTTGGGGTTTAGTCTAACTTTGTGTTCGATGAGGCAATCGAGGATCTTGCTTAAGTCATCGAGATGATCTAGGCGCAAAAGAGATTTGGCCAACAAATCATCCATATAATCTTCCAAATTTTTATGCATGTGATCATGGAAGATGTATGTCATAGCACGTTGGTAGGTGGCACCAACATTTTTAAGGCCACAGGGCATGACATTATAACAAAATGTCCCCTAAGGCATTGTGAACGTCGTTTTTAGTTGGTACTTAGGATTGATATGAATTTGATTGTATCCCAAGAAACCATCCATGAGGGAAAGCATTTCATGGCCTACTGTAGCATCTACCAATGCGTCGATGCTAGGCAAGGGGAAATCATCCTTAGGACTCACTTTGTTTAGATCTTGAAAATCAATGCATATGTGAATCCTCCCGTCGAGATTTTTGATGGGCACCATGTTGGACAACCATGGTGGGTAATCTATGCAGATGACAAACTGTGCATCCAACAGCTTTTGTAATTCATATTTAACCATTAATGCCACTGTTGGGTGCATCTTATGTAGTTTTTTCTTAACTGGCTTGACTTTCAGATCAAGCGTTAGATTATGCATGACTAGCTGCGGATCTAGCCGTGACATGTCTTTATAGGACCATGCAAAAACATCCTTCTTCTCTTTGAGAAGGGCAATGTAGTTGGCTTGCTCTTTAGGGGATAGACTTACCCTCAGCTTGATGATCTATGGACTCATTGGATCAGAGCCGATGTCTACGTCAATCGTCTCCTCGACTGACATGTGGGACCCGTCCTCCAACTAGTGTGGAGTTGGGATAAAGTGGATATCATTCGCTAAATTTAGATCTATGTTAGGAACTTCAGGTCCCTCTTTAGCATGGAAGATATCCTACATTGGTCCTAGGGTGAAATGAAGCATCTCACCGTAAGGCCAGTACTCTGATGGTGACGGTGGTGAGTTAATGCGATCCCAGTCTATGGCATCTAGGTATAGATACAATGATCATGCTGGATCGAGTGGATTGTGGATGGGAGCGGTTAAGTCAATGGAGATCATTTTGATGAAATGATTTTGGTCTCCATTATCGTAGGGGTGGTGACTTAGATTTCCTTGATGATTTTTGTGCTTTGGATCTGGATCTGGGGGTATTAGCACAAATGGATCGGTCCTATGTGCGGATAGGAGGACAGGGTCTACCCTTGTCACTGATAACTCTATAGGGTCTCTAGACAAAAGGTGCTCTCTGTATGCCCAAAGTGGTGGATGCAACACTTGGTCCAACTATGCTTGGTTTAGGTGCCACCTATGCCTTGGCCCCATGTGTAGCTATTCAAACATGTTGTCAATGTCCATGGGGTATTGTTGCTATCGCATATGATTGAGATATGTCATCTCAATTTCATCTTCATAATCACTATCAGAGATCCACAGGCCTTCATTGGCTCTAACAACTGTTTGCAGCATATGAGGCTCGTCCTGTTTGAGCAAATTGATATGGTCCCATCGGGGTTGTTTCAATCTCTTGCGGGGGGACCTGATTTTCTAGAGGTGGAACTTGCTCAATTGGAGCATCCAAGGGGAACATTGCCAAGAGGCTTTCTTGATAGTCATCCATGGGGGTCACTTGTGAATGATTGCTATCATATTCAAAAGGGTCCCATGGTGCTACCTCATACTCTGACTTGTCCTCCGAAGATCCTTCCTATCCTTGTCTATATCCCTCTTGTGGGTGAGTTCTCAAACTTTGTCCTTTCTTTATCGAAGGGAAGGGGTTGTTAAGGTCAACAAGGTTGGTTGCCAACAATGGGAGATAATCCCCCAATGTGTATGTTGTGTTAGTATTGGCATACAAATCTAGTACCAACCCATCCTTATTGCCTATCCCTAGGCCTTGCATGTTCTCTACCAAGATTTCAAGGGGCAAAGGGTGGTTGAACCCTACTCCTGATTTGTCGTATGGAATCTGATATCTTGGTCGAAAAAGAATGCACACTCCCTGATCATATCTACCCAACCCATATCCATGCCAATTGCATTGGCCAAGATATATCAAAGAGAATTCTAGGTTGGACAAATAGTTGACATCCTCAAAAAATGGCTCTTCAACTTCTTCCTCTTGCATGTAAGGTTCAATGCCATTATCTAGGCCCCCATATACAAATTTTATCTGATTTGGCGGGTAGCCTAGAGGAACAATAGTACTGATGGGGAGGCGAGGTCTCCCCATGTCCTGCATGGACTCAAGTGCGGGTGTTGCTACAATGTTCCACACTAGATACTCCCCCAGGCCTATATTGGCCATCTCAATGGTAATTTTTGGCGGTTGAGGGGGAGGGAATGGGTGTTCTTCCTGAGTCCACTCCATGTTGGGTGAACTAGGTGTCTCGACTTCCATTTGGCTAGGCATCTCCCCGGTAGATATGGTTGAGACTGATGGTGATGCCTCTTCCAGGTGTTTCTTCCCATTGTCATTCAATGTGGCCATCGTTGGTGAAGGACTAGATGATGAAGATGGACCTAGATGGGGATTTGATGGACTTAACAACAGGGATGTATGTGGAATCAAACCCTGTTTAGATGGATTCAACTAAAAATACAAATGTTTCTATCAAAGGGTTGATTGCAGCATCAGCTGCACCACATTGCAATACTTGAAGGGTTCTAAGTCCATCGAGACTACATGCACTTGCCCTTCATATGTGTACTTTAGGCATTGGTGGGCTATCAAAGGGACACACTTCATGTCCCTGATCCAAGGCTAGCCCAAGAAAATATTATAGGCCATATCACCTTCCAAGATGTGGTACAACATAGGAATAGTATTTTGTCCCACCTAGATGGATAGGACAATTATGCCAACCGTCGTGCATATCGCATCATTGCATTCTTGTAGAGTATAGGTGGAGGCCACGATGTGAGATGTTGGCAACTTTAGGTGTTTCAATGTCATTGTTGGAATTATATTACTGGACAAGCCAGTATCCACTAACACCCTCTTAAACAGAATCCTATTGACCCATGTGATGATGTGCAGGGGTGGATCTGCCATGTCACTAGTCACTGATTTTAGCTCGTCCTCTCTAAAGGTGATGACTGGCTCGGTGCATCGTTTGACATGTCCCATGAAGTTGTTGAAAGAGTTTGCTTCATGGGGCTACAGCTCAATGGCTTTAAGTATGTCCATTAGAGCCTCCTAATGACGTGATGATTGTTGTATGAGCTCGTAAATGGAGAGCCTAGCTAACGTGGTCCTCAAAATTTGGGTAAGTTTGATATGAATCATGGCCACTGGTCTAGGTGAAGGAGGTTGTGTAGGGTGTTGTTGAGGTTGTGACATTGATGGAACCTCTCCTATAGCTACAACGGGGGCAGTTGTACTTGGGTACATCTTGTTCCTAGTCATGATGCTTATCATCCCCACATACCCCTGCATGGGGCAATTCTGTGTCACCTCATTGACTTGTAGAGTCTTTACCTATGCATCATGGGCAGGCAAGGGGTCTTTGAAGACATCCATCTATTGGTTTCTTGGTTCCATGGGGTTATCTATCGCTAATGTCTTGTTGTCTATTAGGTCTTGCTCCAAGCTTTTAAACTTCCAACATGCATAAATATCATGTCCCTTTTGTTTTTGAAACCTACAGTACAAGTCTTCCTTATAGCCATTGGGTTTTGGCATGTTGGGGTCTATGGGTCGACTGTCTGGCAAGGTTGATCAAGTTTACCATGGACAAGCGGTCAAACAAGGACTTCTTAGACTCTATGAATGGTGTGAATTGTCCCCTAGGGTGATGCTACTGATTTTTCTCTTGCCTATGATTTTCTCTTTCATAGTTGTCAAGAGGCATTGCCTGATAATTAGCCTTTTGGGGTTGTGTTGCTTGTGTAGGATTTGGTGCGTTGATGGCAACCTGATTGACCATAGCGGGTTTTGATTGTGTGGTCCCTGTTTTGGTGTTTTTAGGCCACTCTTTCTTCCATGGCTTGGAAATCTCACCATATTGTATCTTGATCTCATTAATGATTCTGGCTTGTGCCAGGGCTTCTTCAAGAGTGGCATATTGCTGCATCTATAATAGCATGGATATCGACCTCAAATAGCTCTTTAAGAACATTTGGGTCAAGTCGGCCATGGGAGGGAGCTAGGGAAGCTTTGAAAGCAATGTCCTCCACCAATTTCCATAGGCTGCCATGGTCTCTTCCTCATATTGTCTGAGGATAGCTAGGTCACTTAGTGACACCTTCTTATTGGTGTTGAAGGTGAAGCATTCGAGGAATGCATCCACTAGATGATCCAAGTTACTGATGCTATATTTTGGCAATTGAGTGAACCAATCTGAGGTAGGGCCTACGAACATGGTTATAAATGTTCTTAGCAGCAAAGCATCATTGTCCTAAATGCCAAAGCATTGGATCAAGAATCTAGTCATATGCTCTTGGGCATCCTCCTCCCCTCTAAAGATTGCCAATTGGGGCAGTTTAAAGTGTTTATGGTATGGGGGTGCTGGCACTGATGGATGCACAGGGTGACTACGGAGTTGGCGTAAAGTGGGCTTTTGGGGCCCATAAGTCTTGGTCTCCATAGACTCTAAGCACTCTAGCAGTGCTTTGTATGCATCGAAATATTTTATCTCTTTCTCCTTGGTTTGTTCTCGTTGCAGGTTGCGAGGAACTTGAGGCCTATGGAGGGGTGGCCGGATAACACCCCCTCTGCCTTGGTAGGGTGTTTTAGCCTGCTCTTCTTCTTGCTCATACTCCTCATAGGCTTATTGAGGAGTTCTTGGGTGAGACCTATAAACATGGGTGGGTGCTCACGGAGGGTGTCCATCATTGTTTTTGGGAGTGGCCTCTCGCTCAAGTCTAGGAGGTCTCAGAGGCAACACTTGGTAAGGTCGTGGAGACATGTCTCGCACCAAGGGGTTGTGCCTCTCATACAGTCTTGCCCTTTATGTGTGAGGGGTTGGAACCCTCTCAGGTATAGTTTTCTAGAGCAACTCATCTATTTGACACCAAATGTGCTCTTTGCTAAGGCGATACAGGTGCTCCAACTGTTGTTGGTCTTGCTCAAACTACGTGATTTGCGCTTGGTGGGTGGCATGTCTGGCAAATGCTAGGTCTATTTGTTCTACCGTATTGAGTCTAGGAGGCCTAGATGCCTCTCCTATACATCTATCTCAGTCATGGTGATCTGAGATCTCTATAGGTCACTTCCCTCTATCGAGGTTAACGGTATTCACCCAAGGCTCTAGCCTTAGTAGGTGATCCTGATAAATAGCATGTGTGGAGGCACATTGCTCCCATGTTGTGTATTGCTCTTGAGGAATGTAGTGGTCTTCCTCATGGTCCCTTTCATAAATAAATGGGCGGGTAGAGTTGGCTCACCCTTTCTGAAGAGCCTTGCATTTTGGATTTTGCCTATTATTTTTTACAATAATAAGGGGTAGAGGAGGGATGATGTACTCATGTGGCCCCTCATTATGGACCCTATGTTTTTATAGTGCTTCATCACGTGGTGGCCACTCATAACGAGTGTCTAAGGGAGCTTTCCCATCTATGTTGAGTGCCACGTGTATGGACTCCTCCTAAAAGGGTCTGTGCTGAATGGGTGTGCCCCTCGAAGGGGTGCCTTTATAGTCCCATTCCATCATGGTATGATGTGGACTATCTTGTGGGTCAGGCCACCAAGGTGGTATGACCAAGTCCTTGGGGCTGTAGCAGAGGCGACTTGTACCCCCTTGTACACTCTCTATAGCTTCTACCTGTGATTGTGCTTGGCTACGGGTGTACACCATGGTGGTGTCTCTATACAAGATGCATAGGTTTTTATCTTTTTTTTATGATTTTTTTATGCTACACTAAAAAAAAGGAATCACACAATCAAAAAAGTGATTATCTCATTTATAGATTAAAGGTGTGCCCTAGACCTGGTTTAGTGTGTTTTGATTTTTGTTTTGAAAGCTTTGTAAATAAAATGTTATCGTACATGGAATATGAGGGCTCTTATATCTCCCAAAAATGGTCGTCCCTTTAATATACCACTGCCAAGCCATTATACTAAACCTCTCAATATACCCGTCCTTACATGAGGGAAACTATTGGTACACGAGAGTCGAACGGTACATGGAACATAGGCGGTATGGAATGGGAATCGCTCTATTTTTTACACCTACCATAGAAGACTTATCCTCATGTGCAGGGAATAACCCTAGCTACACTTGTTCAGCTTTCATCAGGATTTACGTCTAGCAACAGCAGCGATCAGGGTTATGTATGCAAAAATTCAATCCAAGGTGATGATGAAATCCACCATTGATCTTGATCAAGGGTTGGGGTTTTATGACCAACTCCTTGGTGTTTAAATTACCACATGGTGTGTGGGGTTCTTTTTACTTGTGTAAAGGAAGAAAATATGCATTAAAAATCTCCTATGCAAGCAAAGAAATAGGAAATTACAAAGACAAAAAACAAAAAATGATAGAGGATGCTCAGAACCCCTACCTCTTCTCTACCCAAACTGGATGCCTCTGAGTTTCTGCTCTGAAACTGCATAGAGACCTAATCGTCCTGGGGTGGGATGAATATCAAAACTGTATTCATCATAGGGTGGGATGAATGCCCATTCATCCCTAGTTGACATGAATTCCATCTCTGTACTCATCATAGGCTGGAACGAGCAGTAGTCCAGCGCTTGAAAGATTGACACCTGCAAGCAAAACATACAAATTTTGATCAGAAGTTTGATCTCAAAATAAGGGGACAGGTTCCCATGATGATCTCCACTGAAAGCACAAGGATACAGAAGCAAAAAAAATGGAAATGTAACTCTAAATCCTACGAATGAACAAAGGACCAAAGTGCATGAAAAGAGGGAAAAACAAACGAACTGAAATGAGATATAAAGAAAATGTAAAAGTGCAGCCATTTATTTTATTAATTTTCTCAAGATCGTGTTACAATATGTCTCCTCCATTTTCAGAGGCTAGGAGCATTAGACATAGTTTTGTTACACCCTGGATGGTACATTCCCCTCGGGGATCTTTTGCGTTCCCACATTGAAAATGGGTCGGAAAAACATCGTCGTCGCTTGTGTGAATGCATCTGTAGTTCCTTGCTGCCCCTTTGGTGTCGAGATCCTAAATTTAGAGAAACAACAAATTATTAGTAGCACCTACGGATGGAGGGAAACATGCGATCCCCAATGCCTCTAGTTAATGCATGCATAAAATAATTAAAACTATAATAAAAACATATCAGAATGAGCTGAAATTTAGACATAGGCAAGAAAAAATTACCAGGAACACACTACAAAAGGAACAGTCAAGAAATATGCCACATATTTCTAATCGCTCCGGGGTGGGACGATTAGGACTGTCATAAAACGTCAGAAGGTGACCTCCTAAATGTCCCATACAGGGGCCTTCAACCTATAAAGTTGGGGTTAGGCAAAATGGGGAATTTTGGGATGACCCAAGATGGTAGATTTTGTAGTTTTGTCCTAGATCACCCGATATCCGATGATGATCCCTGTATGTTAGTGAAAACGAGAAATAATAAAATCACAACCAAAACTCATCAGAATGACATGAAATTTAAATGGCAGCATATATGAACAATATAAAATAAAATGCAAAATAAATAGTGGGGAAATATTCCATAGATTTCTAATCACTCTGGGGTGGGGTGATTAGGACTACAGTAGTGCGAGGGGTGCCCGGGGGCAAGACGCCCACTGTTTGGGGCTCGGTTTTAGCACCAATCCACTTGTGATGGGTCCAAAACATCTTGTGGGGTTGTGTAGGCAAATTGGGTGGGGTATTATGGCCAAATGTTTGGGTTTTGGATCTGGATTGTGCTTCCAATAATCACCCAATAACCTCCCTTCCAAAAGAGAGATCAAGGATGTAAGAAGCACAAACGGTGGGTGAGGATGTAATTTGACAGCACTCTGTTGCTCCAAATTCTCCTGCCCTATCCTTTTTTGGGGTGAGAAGACTCACCATTTTATAGACCTGAAGGTCTCTGTGAATGAGCATGCAGAGGCGCCACTTGGCTATCATGCCTTGCCAAGGGGAAGAAGATTCCTCCTTGATTAAGAGCTCCATGACTGCCTCTATGACTGTCTCTTTGAGCTCAAAAATTCTCACTCACACTCCCATACAATGAATATGGAGTTAAGTGGAAGATCTGAGCTACCATTTGTCGAGGTTTAACTTTTTTCTCGTTAAACATGTTATTCACCCCACCCTGGAGTGAATGCTACTAATCATCCCAGGGTTTGACGAATAGCATTCTAATCATCCTAGGGTGGAATGAATAAGGAGCAGAGTGCCTAAAATGTGCCAAATTGACCTCTGACCTTCCAAAACTGTTGTGAGAGTGGTTAGGACCACTGTTTAACCTTTGGGGGATGCCCTAGGGGCTGTGTATGCCAATTCGGTCAGTGTTTGTAGCCACATAATCGGATTGGTGCTATTTTGGTGTCTACAGAAGGATGGAAGGAAAGTTATTTTAAAAATTCTCATAAAAATAAAGATATCCTAGATGAAAGGATGGATGCCCTACCTAATAACAAGAAGAAAAAAAAATTATGAAAAATCTTGTATAGGTATAAAATGTTATACTATAAAGTGATTATTAGGAAAGAGACGATACAACACAATACAATAGTTATTAAAATCAAACAATAATATTTAAGTTCCACTAACATTAGCCATTTTTTTTAAAAATATTGAATTGAATGAAATAGAAGTGGAGATTGAATTCAAATTACATCATGAATTTTATATTTAAAGGATTTTTCACGTCACCTTATTTAATTTTATGGTTAGGAATAAAATGGTCTAATCCATGTTTTAGGAGGGGGTATATGTAAGACCATGGAGTGAGATTTTATTTGTGAAAACAAAAAAATATTTAAAGGCTTCCTTTATAGGTTAACATTTTTTAACTTCCATATTAGGCTATCAAAAAGAAGATTTTAAAGGATATTAGCAATAGAGGACCAACCCATAAAGAGTAAAGTCATGTTGTTTATACTAGATATGTGTTGACATGGATGTTCTCAAACCTTTTCCAGAATACATCAATATTAAATGTAAATAATAAATATTCATCAAAATATTTTATATATAACTATAGATCATGAACTCCTTAACTAGTTCATTGCCTTAAGGCCTTCATCAAATTTGAAAAGTATATCATAATTCTTATAAATATTGAATAATAAAAGATATATAAAAATATATAAATACACATACTTGTGATAGGAAAGAAAAACAAGCATAATCTATACACATATTGTGAAAGCTATTTTAATATTTATGCTCTTAAATTTCCAATGTTTTCTTTACTGTATAAGACCCATGGGAGTGTTTGTAGCCTAGCACCCTATGGGGTTAATCTATTTTAGATTGTTCTAATATGATTTTAGACATACATATTAGGATTTATTTTAACCTAGTTCAAAAATAATTCTATGAAAGAATGATTTCCAAGTGATATAATATCATCATTGTACCATTATTTTTATCTATTCATATACCTAGTTTTCAAAAATGAATTAAAAAATAAATATGGCATTATTAGGTCATCCCATCTAGTCATGAATTGTGAATTGATTATTTTACTGCACAAAATACTATAGACACCAAAACGGCACCAATCCGATTATGTGACTGCAAACACTGATCGCATTGACACACACAGCCTTCAAGGCAGCCCTCAGAGGTCAAATAGTGGTCCTAGACACTTACACAACAATTTTGGAAGGTCATAAGTAATTTGGCACCTCCAGAAACTCTGCTTCAAATTCGTATCACCTCGGGACGAAAAGCAGCTTCAAATTCGTCTCACCCCGAGACGAAAAGCAAACTTGAATTCTTCCCTTGGTGGGACGAATTCCAATTCTTCCTGGGGTGGGATGAATTCCAGGTTTAACGGGCAAAAATAAAAAAACACGACATGCACGACAGTGACAGTCACTTACTGCTCCCTGTCCCGCATGCGCGCGAGTGGATGACCAACAAACTGTGCACCGACGGGGACTGTCATAAAGGTAGGCCAGACAGGGAGAATTTCCCCCATCATGCACAAGCATGGCCCCAACTGACAGGCCCATACAAGCTGCACCCCGATGGCTTATAAATGAGCCTTCTCACCAAGACACAAAAAATTTAGGAAGAAACGTTTGGAGCAGCGAAGCCCTATCAATTTGCCACGAGATGCTTTCCTCCCTTGATTCACTTCTGCCCTATCCGTGATCTCTTTTGCAAGGGAGGTCATCAAGTGTTTATGGAGAACGTGAATTCGAATCCATGGATCCATCCATTTGCCGACAATGCTTACCATTTTGTTTTTATTTCCTTTGCATTATGATTTTGGGATTTTGATTTCAAGCATGCATTCATTGGGTTTTGTTTCATTTCGTTCTCACTAACGTGCAGGTTTTGTAGATTTTATTTCATTTCATTCTCACTAACGTGCAGGCTTTGCAGATTTTATTTCATTTCACTCTCACTAACATGTAGGCTCCAAAGCATTCCAAGCCCTCCTAGACATTCCTGTGTATCTAAAACCGAACCGCGCAGATCACCGGAGCACCGGAGACGAGATATTTCACGGGCCATTCCTCTCTGTTTTCACGCAGTAATATTCTTCCCACCTCGGGACAAATACCAATCTGACACAGGCGAATTTGTCTCACCCTGGGACGAATACCAATCTGCTATGGGCCTGTTCATTCCACCCTAGGACGAATACCAATCTGCTGTAATCTACCTGTTTTAATCATCTTCCGCATGCATGTTTTGTTTTTTTTATGGATCGAATGCTTTATTTTAACACAGGTGCTATTAACTCTGTTTATTGTTTCTTTGAACACAGGAGAAGCAGCAAAGATCGAGGACTCTTCTTCAACACAAGCGACAGCAACACTTTGGCCTACCCGTTTTACATGTGGGCATGTGGAAGGAGGATTACTGGTCATTATTGTGACCAAAAAATTTTTTTTAACACTCCCAGCCCCCAAAGGGGGAGGAGACATCCTTGTAACCGAAATTAAAGAGAGTATAAAATAAATAAGGGTTGTGCTTTTACACTTATTTTTATCTCATTGAATGCATTCTCTTTCTCTCGTTTACATTGCATTAAGTTTTAGTGTTTTCTTTACATCTTTCAAAATCTCATGTTTTCAGTGGCGATCCCTCTCTCGCACCACCTCCCCAAGCTCTTGATCTTGCCTCTGTAATAACTTCGTCAATCGTGCTACCTCCACACGCAACCCTGCCTTTATATCCCTTGGTACGCTCGGCTGCGTCGGCATCTTTGAAGCATCGGCCTGCTCTGGAGCATCCTACATCTTTGGCTACTCACCAAAGTCCTCTCCCGCATCTACCACCTCCACCATGTCCACATCAACAGGAGCTCCCCAACCCTCTCCTGGTGCCTCTGCACCCTCTCTACCTCTCGCTACCTCATCCCCTCCCAATGGCCCCTCACCTCACTATTTCCAAAGCGTCCACCACTCCTGGTACTTGATAGTCACTCTGACATCATCCACGTCTGGAGTGTCTAGTACTGTATCCAACTCCTCCCCTAGTGGCTCAAGGATCGACACAACTAGAGTCCTCTCATCGCTTCAACACCGATAGACTAAGGGCTCCTAAAGCAACCCCTGGCGTACCCCAAATTGTCATAAAACTTGGAGATAATGGAAGTATTCCTGCTCTGTCTCATGTCGCCCAATAACCCACCTCCCACTCCAGACCCGTCGAAGCCACTCATCCACCTCTGGCCATGCGGGACAATCTCGATATGGCCTCCACACCACATCTCCTGGACTCAGTCGGGCCAATGCATCTACATAATGGTCCAAATCTCCTGCAAACTGCCGACTCTACCCCCACTCCTTAGATCGATCCCATAAACCCCATAACCAATGTCTCAATCTATCATGTCAGCCCGGGTAGTCCAGGGTAGCCCTCGTGGTCGCTCTACGGCTATATGCTACCAAGCCCAGCACTACAATAAGAAACTATAGCTAATCCCCTTTCGCATCCAGCAGCGAACCTCATACAACTCATCATATATTTGAGCCAACAGCGTCTGGCCCCATCTCATGATCACCAGCTCTATCACAGGACAATCCACTAATTGCCACACCACCTCTAGTAGGTTCCATGGGAACCTCACCCCCGAGGAGTCTAGCAATAGCATGTTGGAAATGAGGCTCATGAGTATTGCATGCCTCACTCCCAACACCTCCTTCGCATACCACCATCGCACTAGGATACCACCCACCTGACAATCCTCCTTCGCTTTTTGCACTGCGTCCTCCTCACCCAAGTTCGCATGTCCAAAGCATCGGGTTAGTACAACCATCCTCTGGCCTCATGGCATCATCTGAATGGGCACCCCATCTATCAAAATCTAAAGAATTCGATACACATCCTCTAAGGTAACTATCATCTCCCCTATCGAGAGATGGAAGGTGTTCATTCGAACATCCCACCGACTGACCAAAGCTGTCAAGTATGCCCAATCCCCAACAACTGCCTCCAATCGTGCCACATGCTTGAGCCCCAAGGCATCAAACCACTCCCAGTCCTCCACACTCAACGCCTCGCGGGCACTAGAAAAAACAGTCGGTACCCGATGCTGACTCTTCACCACCTGCATATCACAAAACATAAACACATGAAAAACATGCATCAAATCACCATCACATATTCAAAAATGCATCAATATACAATAACAACATCCATTCACATGTACATCTGTTACAATTTCAAACAAAAAAATTCATCATTTTTACCCTAGGGTTTCATTTTTCATCATTTTTACAATACAAAAATTGACGTGGTTTACCTACGGTTTCTATCTAAGTTTACCATTCAAACAAAAAAATTCATCACTTTTTACCCTAGGGTTTCATTTTTTATCATTTCCACAAATAAAAAATTGACATGGTTTACCTACGGTTTTTACCTAAGTTTACCGTTCAAACAAAAAAAAAATCATCATTTTTTACCTTAGGGTTTCATTTTTCATAATTTTTCACAATAAAAAATTGCCATGGTTTACCTACGGTTTCTACGTAATTTTACCATTCAAACAAAACATTCATCATTTTTACCCTAGGGTTTCATTTTTCATCATAAAATTGACATGGTTTACCTACGGTTTTTACCTAAGTTTACCATTCAAACAAAAAAAATCATCACTTTTTACCCTAGGGTTTCATTTTTCATCATTTCCACAATAAAAAATTGACATGGTTTACCTACGGTTTCTACCTAAGTTTACCATTCAAACAAAAAAATTCATCATTTTTACCTTAGGGTTTCATTTTTCATCATTTTTACAATATAAAAATTGACATGGTTTACCTACGGTTTTTACCTAAGTTTACCATTCAAACAAAAAAAAAAATTCATCACTTTTTACCCTAGGGTTTCATTTTTCATCATAAAATTGACATGGTTTACCTACGATTTTTACCTAAGTTTACCATTCAAACAAAAAAAAAATTATCACCGTAGTTACCCTAAGGTGTTACTCTAAGTTTCATTTGGGTATATTTTACGGTTTTCAATCTAGGTTCCCATCGGTTTGCATACATGTTTCATTTTGTTTGAAAGTCTTTACATCAATTCATTCACTTTTTTTATTAATTAATTAGGGTTTAATGTCGTAAACAAAAGAAAAACATAATCAAAACAAATTTGCACTTTTCAACTTGAAACTCGTGGAGATAGTGCACTTACTGGTCTCGCCTCGGCTCCACCTCTTGATGACCCGGTTTGTGCACTCATGGTAGTTGGAAAATCTGACAGCGCTTCGCATCAAAAAATCTACCTCCTCCTCCTTAGAGCTCCAAATCGCAATCAATGAACAGTGCAAATGAGCCAAAAAAGTCATTTTCCAATATTTATACTTTTTGCCTGTTGGAATTCGTACCTGCATGGAACGAGTGCTTTTTCCTCGAAGGAGCACTCATCCCACCCTAGGACGAATACCATAATGGAATTCATCCCCCTCGAAATGAATACAAAAAAAAAATAGCAAAAACATCACAAAAATGCAATAAGCATTGCCAGACACAAGTGCTCTTGCACTTAACCTCTTGGCATAGACAATCGATGTCAGGGCACAAATGGTCGCTATTCTACTCCCTAAGAAGGCTACCATAGCCGGACTGCTCCAAGGGACGACGGATTGTTGAAAATTTCACCCCATTATGGCATCACCAAAAGGGTTTTTACCCACCAAAAATAGGTCCAAAAGTCAGAAAACTGCTTGCACATTCAATGGATAAACATCTGAAGGCACCCTAACCTAAGTCACCTCGGGTCAAGCGACTCGTCGCTTTTCTCATGGCGGTCATTCCCTCATCGATTCATCGCTTGAGGGGGTAGTCACACTTAGTTACCAATCAACAAACACACACCCAATCAAGGCAAAGACATGCATTCAAAGAATCATTGACAAAGACAATCACGCTTCTACTTGGGGCAATAAAAAAGCAACAATCACAAATTGATCAAACGCAATCAAACACTTAGCATTCCCGAAGCATGAACTCAAGGTTCCCCCATGGATGAAAGGTTGTGCCCTTTGCCTATTCATGACTGATCAATGTCCGAGCTCAAGTCACACCTCACCAAAAATAGGTTAATACTTGAAATCAAATTCCTTAGCTCGTCAAAAACAAGGATTCAAGAATGCATGCCCTTTCCATGCTTGGGGCATCACAAGTTGGTTAGGTTACTAAGAAACCCTAATCACTAGCGCTTTGGTTATCTATTTTTGCTTAGCACTGCATCACCCGCAGTTCTTTCCAAAAAGGGGCATCTGTAGACACCAAAACGGCACCAAATCTGATTATGTGACTGCAAACATTGATCGCATTGACACACATAGCCTTTAGGGCAGCCCTCAAAGGTCAAACAGTGGTCCTAACCACTTACACAGTAGTTTTGGAAGGTCAAAAGTAATTTGGCACCTACAGACACTCTGCTTCAAATTCGTCTCACCCCGGGATGAAAAGCAGCTTCAAATTTGTCTCACCCCTGGACAAAAAACAAACTTGAATTCATCCCTTGGTGGGACGAATTCCAATTCATCTCGAGGTGGGACAAATTCTAGGTTTAACGAGCAAAAATAAAAAAACACGGCATGCACGGCAGTGATAGTCACTTACTACTCCCTGTCCCGCATGCACGTGAGTGGACGACCAACAAACTGTGCATCGAATACCAATCTGCTGCAATCTACCTATTTTAATTGTCTTTCGCATGCATGTTTTGTTTGTTTGATGGACCGAATGCTTTATTTTAACATAGGTGCTATTAACTCCGTTTATTGTTTCTTTGAACGCAGGAGAAGCAGCAAATATCAAGGACTCTTCTTCAACACAAGCGACGACAACACTTTGGCCCACCTATTTTACATGTGGGCATGTGGAAGGAGGATTACTGGTCATTATTGTGACCAAAAAAACTTTTGTTAACGCTCCCAACCCCCAAAGGGGGAGGAGACATCCTTGTAACCGAAATTAAAGAGAGTATAAAATAAAGAAGGGTTGTGCTTTTACACTTATTTTTATCTTGTTGAATGCGTTCTCTTTCCCTTGTTTACATTGCATTAAGTTTTAGTGTTTCCTTTACATCTTTCGGAATCTCGTGTTTTCAAATACATAACACAAAAAGTTGTGAAATTCTAGCAACGTCTAGAAGCTAGCAAATTCATTAGTTGTCATCCAAATTGTCAATGTCTAGATTTATCTTAAAAGTGTTCCATCAAAATTCCTCTTGTATTCTTTCTTTTTGTATGTAATATCTTCTTTCCTACCATTGTCCAAGTAATGGTACAACTTCTATGGTGGTTATAAAACTTGTATTTAGGGCTGGTAGAGAAGCTCTACAAGGACATAAACTTCATGTGTTTGATAATCCTAAATATTTGTAGTGGAGCTCCATTGTGCCCATCGATCTTCAAACAACAAACAACTAAAATTTGGTATTTAATAGAGAAAACAAGATAAGTATACAAATAAAATATTGAAATGAATATGAAGAAAGGAATGAGGTAGAAAACCTATTTCATTGTTGACATATAACCTTTATCGTATATAAGATCATGCCAATAGATTATTTTTATCTTGAGGTTAATTAGCATTGTGGTATTGTTGAGATTAAGATTACTCATTGTCATGAGATTTATTCCTACGATATCATCTCTCCTACATGATTTATTTTTATGTGGTACATGATCATGAAAAATCGTAGGTTTGAAGTTTTTAATATTGTCATGTAAGGAAGGTAAAACTTTTGGAATCATATCATGCTCAAAGAAGATATAAAGTTCCCAATATTATCACAGGAGGAAAACAAAATGTTTGGTTCTCAAACTAAATTTCCTTATCCTTTTAAGTGTGTTTATTATATTTTTTTGATTTAATTTTATCTTCCTAAAATAATTTAATATGTAACGTCTTGTGAGTCTCTATAACATTCTTATGTATATTTTTATAATGAATTAGATATATTATTCATATATTTAAATTGCCTTGAAGCTTTTATGTATATTTTTGTAATGAATTAGATATATAGATCACATATTAATGTACATAAATTTAAGATATTTTCTAATATGTTTGGTGTGGACACACACAAACATAATTATATATCTCAAATCCATTGCATGAAGTTTATTATAAACTATATATGGTTCTTTGAGATGCCATCCTAAATCTCTGTTAGAATAAGTAAATATTCTCTTAAGTTTCACTAGGATACACACTTGAGTTTCCACTCCTCCATGTGTCAGGAGAACTCTCAATGGTGTCTTCATCAGGTTTTATGAGTTGTTGTAATCCAACGGCTCTCAATGATCAACTCTACTATTTATACAGAGTTGATCCTAGAGATAAATCAATCAGTTCCACTCTTCTCTTCATCTTTTGTGTAATACTTTGCATATCTATTATTATGAAATTCTAACATGGTACCAAAGTAGGATAGATTTTGCTAGTATTCCCTCTTGAAGGTTCTAGGATCTGATTCATTTACTTTGGATATTTTTTTGGCCATCTAACTTGAAAGTTTGCATTAGTCTCCTTTTATTTATTGTTGTTTTTTTTGCTCTTTTATTATATTTATTTTTATATATGTTGCATATTCTCTCATATCTATATTGAATTCATGCTTGATGAATTTTTTTAAGAAAATATAGCTATTTCCTTTCTTTAAAACACGCGGTTTACCCTATGTGAAGGCACTTTTCTCGCCTATTTTTCAAAGGAAAAATAGCCTCTTTATTTTATTTATTTATTTTTTTTTCTCTCAATGTATTCATGTTATTCTACCACTTAGAGGCCCACATATCTAGTTATATCCCTTTTTTTCCACTTATACTTATAGTGAAAATCTTGGATTAACTTAAAGTGTTATCTTAGAGTATTTTTTGAGTTTTTTATTCACTCGTGGAGGAAATAGAATCCCTCACTCATAATTATTAAACTCAAAGTTCTCTGGCGCTCTCGACCTTGGACCTCAAAGTTCTCTGGCGCTCTGTATTATTATTAAATTCATAATATCGACGTTAGAGAAGACCTGGTGCTCTCGTTGGTGCTATTATTAATTAACATTGAGTTACAAGTTTGTGGTGGATTAATAAGAGTTCTTGGTTTCATTACTACTAAGACCTTAAAATGTTCTCTCTGGCACACTCAACATTGAATTTATATGTCTCCTATTTGCCATTTTGTTTTGTTATTCCTCTCGGAGTCATTTTCCACCAGCACTCTCTCTCAGTCGGTATTGCTATCAACTCCCTGCAGTTTATTTAGAAACGATTATTGCTTTATATTTTTTCTGTTGTTGTCTAAATAAAATGTGAAATTGTATGTATCTCCTTCCTTTTAGTCATATTGTGTAGGTTCTCTCTTCATCTAGGAAGTGATTTAACTTCTGCCCCTACGATGCTTTAGGGGGAGGCATCTCCTTTTTAGTTGTATTATGTTTCGCTGGCAGCGCTACTCTTCCTCTGCCATTTTTTTTTATTTTGTTAAAGGAAATTTGAATTTGTGCAAGTTTGCTCTTCGTCTAAGTAGCGCTCCTTCTGCCATTCAAGTTCTTTCAAAATATTAATTTGTTATAGTTTTTTTTATATAATATTTTTTGCAGGATCGCCATCATTTATAGAGTATATCAGGTTAAAGTTTTTGTAGCTTAATCTGTTTGGTGCCCTCTGCTTAAAGTGTATTTTGCATATTACCCTCTGGCTATGTTTGTGCAATATAAACACTGGTTATTTTTATATAATCTTTTTTTCAAGGGCATGATAAAGTATTTTTGCAGATTAAAGGAGAAAGGGTCGAGTTCACCTCAGCTCGATGCAGTTTAATGTTCCTTTGAGGAATACTATTTATATTTTACATACAGTGATTTTGCAAGGGCACCCAATGTATTTTTTGCAGGTTCCCTCTTCTGAAGGTTAAAGGAGCATAAGATCGAGTTTCTTTCAGCTCGATATAAGTATTTTGCCTTCATTGGTTTTCTAGAAATTATATAATTTGTTTTGCAGATTTTAGACCCGAGTGTCTCTGTATTTTCTTTTATTCGTTGTTTTATTTCACTTAGCGCCAATTGTAGTTTCGGGAGGGGAGTCTTCTTGTCTTTGCGTCTTTTGCATCTCGTCTCTCTACCTTTTACTTGCCTTTTTTTCTTCTTTGCATATAGTCTTAAGGAAAATATTTTTTAAATTTATTTCCTTTCAAATATTTTGAATGCAAAGGTCTTTATTTATTTTATTAATTTTCTTGAGATTAAAAGTATTCTTAAACTTAAATTTAAATTATAATTTCTCTTGCTATAAAGCAAAACTTCTATCATTTTGCTTATGCATTAAGGGAAATATATTTTAATCTAACAGTAATCATTAAAATTTTAGTTTTTTCATTATTTAAGCATTCACTCTCTAATTACTTTTCTCACCTATCTTGTTTATCAAAATTTGAGAAAAGCTATCTTCCTTATAACATCTTCTAAATATATTGTTATTGTTAAAATAATAATTTTACACAAGAAGTTCCTTTTTTCCTTTGAAATTAATTTTTACTCTTTCTTATCATTTAGTTTATTAATATATTCGAACTAACTATTTTAAGAAAGAGCTTTTCTCACCTTTTCTTATTCTCTAAGGGTGTTATTGTTAAATCTATAAATGTATTTTATTCTCTAAGGGTGTTATTGTTAAATCTATTTTAAATTAAAACTTAACAATTTTTTTAAAGGTTATAAAAATATATAAAAGTTTAAAATACTTTTTCATAAAAGTTTTCAAAACCCTAAAATTTTCCATAATTGAAGTTTTAAGGGGGGAGTATTGGTAATTTAAAACTTCAATCTCTCTCTTGTGTTAAGATGAATTCAATTGAGCCCCTCACCCCTCATAACTTTCACTCATGGGAACCCAAAATTTTAAATCTCTTTCTCTTTCAAAGGGCTAAGAGAAAAGCGTCATTTGTAACCTAATAATTAAATTCCTTTTTTGTTTTGTCTTTTAGGGAGGGTGTATTCTTCTAGATTTCTTTATAGTAGCCTTTAATTTTTAGAGGTATATATTGTTTATAAAATCTCTAAAAAGTATAAGAAGATATTCACTAACTTCATGCCCACCCTCATTTATATCAAAACAAATATATTTTTATTTTATTTTAAAATGTTTTATAGGATCTTTACATTGGCAATTCCTATATACATTAACTAAAAAATATTATTAAAACTCAAAAAATATATATTTTTTGGTCAACCAAATCTCTCATTTTCACTTCAATTTCTCATTTGAAGTTAATGGAGGGGTATTTATAGTCGGAAAGGTTTTTCCGAGACGAACACAATGGTGGTGTCCATTTTTCAGTTTCAAGACTATTTTCAATGATGTTTTTAAATTTGAAAATTATTGTATCATGGAGTGCACTCTCGGTTGAACCCGACACTCCCAGCATTGGTGCCCTTGTTTTGTTGGTTGTCCATTCTTTGGACCTTGTTATTCAGCCCATTGTGTCATACAGGTGGATACCACTACTTATGCTTGCGGAGTCAATTTGGACATCCCTTACAGTTTTTGTGGTTCTTTATCCATCCTATCTTCACATTATTTTTGTGAGACACTTTGATTTCATGGTTCGCGAGCACCAGTCTGGGAGTATGAATTCTTTTCTGCAACAAGTCTCTAATTTTTTGAGACATCTAATGGGTCCATTGCAGGCTTCTTAATGGAATTTTTCCTAAAGAGGGGGTTGAAGAGGACATATTCCTTCCTCTCAATCCTCCATGCACATCTTCCTTATTCTTCTATTCTAGCAGGTGGTTTCCCCTTGAAATTTTCTACCATTACCCTAATTTTGTTGTTTGTCCACAAGGTTTGGACCTAGTTATCAGCCCATTGTACTCATATAGGTGGAAACCACATACTCATGCTTGTGGAGTCATTTTTGGACTACCCATGCGATTTTTTGTGGTTCTATCTCCATCCTATCTTCACTTTGGATTTAGGGGACTTTTCTTTAAAGATATTTATTCTTTTGATCACATGTTGTAAATGAGTACCTTATCAGGCCTTGGTACTGGGACTCATCTTATGTAGGTATGCCACATATTGTTTATTCCTTTTTCACTTACCCCTACTATCACTTAAGGGGGGGTGTTAAAGTATCTTGGTGCATAGAGTTTTTTCACCTCTCTCTCATTCTTCTTATTATTCTTAGAAGCACTTCATTCGACAACATATTCAGAGCGAGGACATACACTTGGAATATATTCCAACTGAGGCATAAATTGCAGACATCTTCACCAAGTCAATTTCTTCTCCGCATTACCTTCAGTTGCGAGAAAAACTTGGAGTATTACAACTGCATTGACAAAGAGGTCTTCCACCTCTCACTATATTATAAATGAGTGCCTCATCAGGCCTTCTTATCGGGACTCATCATTTCTTTGTATAGGAGGACAATATTCGCCATCCGAAGACAAGCCTCTTTCATACTTCTTTGCTTTTGATTGATGGCTTTTCCCACTGGGTTTTTACCATCACTTCAAAACAAAGGGGTGATAGTTGGTTTTTCCCCATAGGGGTTTTTTCCACCAACTATCTATATTGTACATGAGTACCTAATCAGGCCTTGTTGCCGGGACTCATATTTTATTTGTTAAAGAGGACAATCTTCGCCATCCGAAGACAAGCCTCTTTCATACTTCTTTGCTTTTGATTGATGGCTTTTCCCACTGGGTTTTTACCATCATTTCAAAACAAAGGGGTGATAGTTGGTTTTTCCCCATAGGGGTTTTTTCCACCAACTATCTATATTGTACATGAGTACCTAATCAGGCCTCGTTGTCGGGACTCATTTGTAAAATCTCCCCTAGTATCACTTAAGGGGGGTGTTAGAATAAGTGAATATTCTCTTAAGTTTCACTAGGATACACACTTGAGTTTCCACTCCTCCATGTGTCAGGAGAACTCTCAGTGGTGTCTTCATCAGGTTTGA
Organism: Wollemia nobilis; assembly: GCA_028583015.1. Lineage (NCBI taxonomy): Eukaryota > Viridiplantae > Streptophyta > Pinopsida > Araucariales > Araucariaceae > Wollemia > Wollemia nobilis. The sequence continues at coordinate 61,472 of JAQPPZ010007034.1, forward strand.
TGAGTTGTTGTAATCCAACGGCTCTCAATGATCAACTCTGCTATTTATACAGAGTTGATCCTAGAGATAAATCAATCAGTTCCACTCTTCTCTTCATATTTTGTGTAATACTTTGCATATCTATTATTGTGAAATTCTAAAAATCTCAACATGAATTACATCAACGTAGCAACCTCTCATATATGAATCTCTACATTTTCCCTTTTCTTCTTCACAAAGGGTATTTTCTCCCCCATACAACCTAATATTATCTACATCTCATCCATACACTATATTCATAAAAAGAGATCATGTACATGATAAAATATAGGAAACATATCCACTTGCCTATCCACCACTTGGGAAAACTCAAAATATAATGGACTAGCAACAACACTAGAAGGAATCTTAACAACAAGTGTAACAAGAGTTTGTGCAATGAGGTCTCTTCATCTATTAATGGTGCTTACATACATTTACATTTTCATTAATTATCTTTCATGATATTAAATAATATTTATTTCACATATATACATGACAATATCAAATGTATAAAAGAAAAGTAAAGTAGAAAAAAATTCAATTATAGCTTTCCATGATCACACACTATATAGGATAAAATTATGGATACCATCATCTACATAACAATGTTATCCATCCTAGCCTCTTTCCAATCCATTAGAAATCCTTACCTCTTCCCCATAATCAAACATTTATAAGTATTTGTTGTTTGATAGTTCCTTCTAATGCAGAATCTCCTTTGATTCTCATATGTTTATTTGGGGGTTATTATAGGTCTCCTCATCATGCAAGGACATATTTGGCTATTTTCCTTTAACGTCTAACTAGGGAAATATTGCTCCTATATCTATTCTCGTCTCATCTACTTTAGGCGAGGAAAAAATCCTAATCTAGGATCATCATTACTCATGTCTTGGCTCAACTACATTTTTATGGTGAAATCCTTGTTACTTGCCTCCTCCCTTAACTAATGGGTTGTACATTTTTATCAAGTAAAGAAAATTGTTAACAAAAATATTTTTAATTTTTAAAGGATGTTAAAAACTATTTTAATTAAAAGTAATAAATATTTATGAATGGTTTTATTCACTAAGTGTTCATTATGATTTATTCCTCTTGTTAGAGGCTAAGGTCCATAAATGCTACATAAATTATGATAATGTGATTGCAACTAACCAACAATGCATTTTCTTATTATGTGATGATGTTACTAATTCACTATGAGTTTATCTACAAATAAAACTTTCCAATGCACAAATTATCATGGTGTAATTTTTAGTAAAAAACCTTGCAATTTATTGTAAAGTATATATAAATGCATGGGTATGTATCTTGTTAGCTTCTAGTTATAAGTTGTATCTCATTAGCATTGCTATTGTATTAGATTTTTAGAATGAAATCAATGAAACATAAACATATGCATGGAATTCTATTAGTATAAGGTGTAATATAGAGCGATGGGTAAGAGTCATGGATATACGGTTTGCTTACATAAATGCCTAAACATATTTAAGTTGTATGAAAAAATAAACTAAAATAGCTTTCTTCTAGTTTTATAGTGTTCGAGTCATAAACTAAAGAGTACATGTGATCTTCTTATGGCAATCACATATTATACTATGCAGAATTATGTGTTGTAGACTAGACTCACTCATTGTTTCATCATCCCTAATGCTTCTAAAAAAACTAAAAATCTAAACATAGCATAAAGGGAAAAATCACTACAATAAAATTCATGGCATGTGCAACACTAAATGTAGGAATTTATAAGCAATACTAGATCCATGTGAATGTGTATCTTGTGTAAATTTGAGAATATAATTTTAGACACATTAAGAAGGTCAATGAAGCTCTCATTAAGGAAAGTATGCCAAGTCTATGCCAACTCATAACACTGATATCTATGATTTAATTTTTTTAAAGTTATATTGATATATTTTCTCTGACTATAAATATATGAACATAATATGACTATCAAATGCACTATATATTATTTTATGTATATTTATCCAAAGGGAGAGAGATGGGAAAAAAATTTCAAATAAGAGAGGTTAAAAAGGTAAAATAATATTCACTGTAAATTATCTAATATATCTAATATTTGCACCTTTGTCATATTAAAATACTAAGAACAATCTTACAGGTATTAATAATTATAATTATTCTACAAGTATTCATATCATGAAATCTTCTAAATTAATAAACTATTAAAAGAATAAAATTTTAGAACTAAGAAGTTCATGTTTCATATAAAATAAAATAAATGTTTTAAAAATCCCAAAGAACAACGTACAACTTCACCATTATAGTTTTGATGAGTAAAAATTCTTCGCTATATAATTGTATTTGTAATATGTGTATAATAATTATATTTGTAATATGTGTATAATAAATATAAATATAAATATGTTCTTCGCTCTGGTGGATCTTGGGCTGGCTTTCATCGGTTTGCATTCATGTTTGGATTCTTGCGGTTGTCTGAGCGGTTCTCTCATCCGGTCCTCTCTTTTGCGTTGCTAGTGTGTGATTTTGATGAAATGTGGTATCCAGGTGGGGAAGCTCTGGATGAACCGATGGAATCTCTTTCTTTGGAAAAGCCTTGTGGCCAAGCTATTGGGGAGGCTACACCCAAAAGGAATGGGGGGAGCGTAGACTTAGCCAATCGGGTTGTTGATGGAGACGTTCATCCCCAACTCGAAATCTCTATCTCTGACTCAATTGTGTCCTCTCTATTGGCGAATATGTCTGGTAATTTAGTGGGAAAATTCTTCGAGAGTAGACCAGATGTTGATGCTTTAAAGAGATGGGCCATCGCCCGTTGGAAGCTGACTAGAAGCCTTTGTTTATCTCTTCTCCTGAGGAATTTTTTCTCTTTTCTCTATCGGACCCCTTTGATGTTGATCGGGTGTTGGAAGAGGGGTCATGGTTTTTCGGAAAGCATGGGTTGTATTTGAGGAAATGGGACTCTGGGTTTAACCCTGCTACTCACAAAGTGGACATGGTTTCGGTTTGGATTCGTCTTCCTGAAGTCCCTATCTATTTATGGCATGACTCCATATTCAAACAGATTACCAATGCAATTGGGAAATTTATCTCTTTTGATGCCTCTTCCATGTCGGAAGATAAAAGGTAATTTGTTCACCTGAGTGTTCTCACAGACTTGTCCAAAGAGCTGCCAAAATCTATTTTGATCAACTCTCTGGCGAGAAGGTGGGAGTAGGTAATCATCTATGAACATGATAGCTTTTCATGTTCAGCTTGTGGGGGAAAAGGTCATTCATCTTTGCATTGCAAAAGAAAGTTGGGGGATGCCCCTACTAGGGTGCAACACTCACAAGGATTTGTGTCCACGGTGGAGAAAGGGAAGAGACCGACCTCTATTTCTGGTGTTAGCAAGTCTGTTTGGTCTTTCCCCTCAAAGAAGCAAAGAATATGGAAGAAGAAATTGTTCGCTGCCCCATCGGTCAAGGAAGCTATTGCTCCTTCGGTGGCTCTTCAAAATTTGGCTCCCCCTCTTTCCTCCCCTCTGTTGGTGCCTATGGTTAGGGAGGAGGAGTTGGTCAAACCAATGTGTTCGGATATTGCAATGGAGAATTCTAATAGGCTAGAGGTGGACTTGTTTCTGAAAGTCAATCTGGTGGAGGCTTCTATCCCCTTAGACAACTCTTTCGAGTGTCTAAATGCTCTAGCAGAAGACTTGGGTCCATCGTGCTCTAAAGCCCAGATGGCGACCCCGATGGGGTCCTTAAGGGAATGCCCACAATCCTCGGTGGCTCATTGTCTGTCCTTCTCTCTTAGCATGGCCAATCGTGTGGATGGTTGTTCCCCCTCTATGGTAAGAAACGAAGCTTTAGTGATGGATGTGGCTCCTGCTTCCCTGTCTCCTCAGTCGGTGGTAATGGAGAAGGGCTCTCCTGGCCCTAAAACCCGTAGTCATAGAAGACGTTTGATGGATTTGGGCAAGGCCTGTAAACCTGGAAGGCCTGTGTCTAAAGTAAGCAGGAAAAGAAAGGCCAATGAGTCTATGGCCAACGAAGGTCAATCTAGACTAGTTCTAAAAATTGGTGAAGGTGAAAAATGATTGAGCTTGGATGGTTTCTTGAGCTCGTCGGTAGGTGGTGGAGATAAAGTGAGTTCCCCCTTCCCATGAAAATTTGCTCATGGAACATAAGAGGGCTTAATAGCTCCTCTAAGAAGCACTTATTGGCATCCCTGAGAAGATAATTGGCCCCTGATCTATTATGCATTCAAGAATCAAAGCTTGAGGCCGAGTCATGGAGATCGATCCAAAGGGCAGTATGGAAGGACTCGGGTTTCATGGCCAGTGAAGCTATGGGAACAATGGTTGGACTCCTTTTTTTTTGGAATTCACATAAATTTGATGGGCATGTAATCTCTGCTTCATGTAGAGTGATAAATATTCTTTTCTGGTGCAACGAAACCCAAAGGCGTTGGGTGGTCTCCAATATCTATGCTCCGAATACCACTTATGAAAGGAGAGATTTTTGGTAGTTGTTGCTAGAAATGCGTCAAACCTTCATTCATGAACATTGGTTAGTGATTGGAGATTTTAACTCCCCTCTATATCCTTCGGAGAGAAGGGGTGGAAGTGGCCCTGAAGAGCGCAGTCTTGCTGACCTGGAAAATTTCATATCTTTCATAGAATTACGAGACATGGATTTGAAAGGGGGGCATTTTACATGGAGTAACAAGAGGTCGGGTAATGGTTTGATCCTGAGCTAGCTGGACAAAGCACTAGTTTCATCTGGAAGTCTCGATTTATTTGGGGATGCGATGCTTTCCACCTTGCCCAGAGTGGGCTCGGATCATAATCCTCTCCTTTTGGAGACTGTTGAAAACTCTTATTTTGTTTCGAGACCCTTCCACTTTGAAGCAATGTGGTGCAACTTCCCTAACTTTGAAGATTGCATGAAAAAATGGTGGGATGAGGAAGCGTCGGGATCGGGCCTTTTTAAAGTTGCCTTCAAAATTTGAAGGCTTCGTCATCAATTAAAATGGTGGAACAAGAACATGTATGGTAATATCTTTAGGGAGTTGGAAGCTTTAAAAAAGAAGGTCGCTGAAATAGAGAAAAATATTGAGTCACAGGGACTCGATGAGGTGTTATTAAGGGAGGAAAGGGAGTGCTTAGCCAATTATCATAACAAACAAGTGGATATCGAGTTGCACTAGAAGCAAAAATCGAGAGAATTATGGCTAAGAGAAGGTGACAAGAATACGTGGTTCTTTCATGCGTCCACCATGCGACGGAGGAGTAGGAATAGAATAGTGGAGATTATTAAGGAGGATGGCAGCTCTATCAGGAAGAGTGAGGAAATTCGATTGGAGGCTATCAATTTCTTCAGTTCTCTTCTTGGTCCCCCTGGATCGGGATTTGGTGGCAGAACGTGTTATGTTAGATGTCATTCCTACGTTGGTGACGGAGGAAATGAACACGGGTTTGGAGGCCCCGCTCACAGATGATGAAATATTTAATGTTGTTAAGGAGTTGGGGCCTTTAAAGGCTCCGGGGCCTGATGGATTTCCTCCATTGTTCTTTCAAAAATATTGGAATATTTGTGGGTCTGAGGTGGCGGAGGCTCTGAGAGAAGCCCAAATATCGACGGAGATTCCTAAATCCCTGAATGCCATGTTGATTGCCTTAATTCCGAAAAAGGATTTCGCCTCGTCATTTAAGGATTTTAGACCAATCAGTTTGTGCAATTATTTATATAAATTCCTCTCTAAGGCTCTGTCTAATAGACTCAAGGGGCTACTTCCAAATCTCATTGATATGGCTCAGAGCACCTTTGTGTCGGGTAGAAAAATCTTAGATGGTGCTATTGTCATGCATGAGCTTCTTCATTCGATCAAGTACAGTGGTAGAGAGGCTTTCCTTTTAAAGCTCGACATCAGTAAGGCTTATGACAAAGTGACGTGGCCATTCTTACAAGAGGTGATGAGGAAGTTTGGCTTCAGCGATCGGTGGGTCACCCTTATTTTGGCTTGCATTTCTTTAGTTTGGTGCTCCATTCTAGTGAATGGATCGGTGTCTGGATTTTTTAAGTCTCACCATGGTTTGAGGCAAGGTGATCCACTTTCCCCCTTCCTCTTCCTCTTTGTGGTGGAGGCTTTGGGGAGAGCGATTGGAAGGTTGAGCGGGGAGGTGGGTCTTCGTCCAGCTCTCCCATGTCTACTTGTATCTCATCACCAATTTGCTGATGACACTCTGATTGCTAGTGGTGCATCGGTATTTTTCACTCGGGATATTAAAAAGATCTTATTGTGTTATGAGAGGGCTGTTGGTCAGGAGATCAACTTTACGAAGAGCTTTCTCTACTTTGTTAACACTCCGAAAGCCAGGCAATCAAAGATTGCGAATATACTCAATTGTAGGATTGCCACATTGCTAGCGACCTATCTTGGACTACCTCTCTTCATGGGGAGAATGAAAGACTCACTATGGGACCCTTTGATTGAAAGAATCCAACGTAAACTAGCCTCTTGGAAAGGGGTGTTGCTGAGCCAAGTAGGGAAGGCGGTACTTGTTCAAAGCATGCTCTAGAGCATACCCATTTATTTCATGTCCTTATTCATGCTCCCTGCTAAAGTAATGGATAAAATTGATCGTATTTGTAAAACATTCCTTTGGGCTGGATCGGATTTAAAAGGTAAGTACCACTTGGTCACTTGGGATCATATTTGCAAGAGGAGAAAGGATGGGGGTCTTAATTTGAAAAGAGCAACACTTATGAATAGAGCCCTGGTTGGTAAATCAGGGTGGTTGGTTGCTTCGAACGTCGAGAGACCTTGGTGTTCTATCCTTAAAGTGAAATACAGATTTAATTCTTTCTTGTCAGACGATCTCTCCTCGAGAGGCTCCATTTTTTGGAGAAGCTTAATGAAGATCAGGGACTTTGTGAAGGCTAAAAGCAGGTGGATCATTGGTGATGGGAGAAACGTCAAGTTTTGGGAAGACCATTGGTTGAGGGAAGAGTCGTTATTGGATGACCCAAATCTTAGGGCTCTTGCTTTGAAAGCGATGGAGGAAGGCAAAATTTGGGTTTCCCAATATATGCCTATTGTCAATGGTAGGCGTTCATGGAATTCTCATCCCTATTGGGTGTCCAACCAGAATGATTTGGTCAGTTGGCAGAGACTTTTAGTGGAACTTAACAGGTATGCGATCAGACAGGACGATTCTAGAGACCGTTTGAATTGGAATGGGGAAGTTGAAGGTGACTTTACTATGAAATCAGCTTATTCCTTCCTTCTCCCGAAATATGAGGCTCCTTTTCCAGTGAATCTTATTTGGATTAAAAGACTAATCCCAAAGATCAATATTTATTTCTGGTTGGTGGCTCAAAATAAAATACTTTCTTTGGAGAATATTCGAAAGAGGGGTTGCATTATGGTGAACAGATGCTATCTGTGCAAATCGGACTAGGAATCCATGCAACATCTGCTCCTCAGCTTCCCATTCACATGGTAGGTATTTATGTTTATTTTTAATTGGTTTAACATTTATTGGGTGTTTCCAGGTACATTGATGGACAACATCCTTCAATGGTGTTCGTCGTTCATGTCCCAATGACTATCTTGGTTGTGGAAAATTATGCTTCCCCATGCGTGGTGGGGGTGTGGAAAGAACAGAATGCCCATGCTTTTAATGACATTGAGACCGATGTTGTCAGGGTGGGTACTAAGATCATTAACAGAGCATCGGAGAATGTCTTGGTTGCCTTTGTGGGTAAACGATCCAAGGCGCCCTCCTCCTCTGACGAAGTTGATTTGGAATTTAAATTGGGTTGGAGCCCTCTTCCTCGCCCCCCCTGAACCTGATCCTAGAGCAAGAATTAAGTGGGCCCATCCGGCTCCCAATTGGTTGAAACTCAACTTCGATGGGGCCTCAAAGGGTAACCCCGACAAGGCTAGAGCAGGCAGCGTTGTGCGAAATGAGAATGGCGACATCCTCATGGCATTTTCTGAACCCCTTGATTCCCAATATTCACACTTTGTGGAGGCTCGCGCAGCTTATATGGGGGTGAAATTGTTAGCGGATGTTGGCTGTCAGAATGTGGAAATCGAAGGCGACTCATTGAACATAATCAAGATGCTCAAAGGGGAGTGTACACCTAGCTAGAACGTTCTCAATCTTATTTCCGAAGCTAGGATATTGTTGTACGCTTTTGAACAGGTGAACATTCACCATGTGTTCCATGAGGGGAATGCACTGGCCGATATGCTGGCCAACCATGGTGTCCACTGTGCTACTTTTTCGGTGTGGAAAAATGATGTCCCGAATGACGTAGTCTCCCTTGCTAGGAAAGAGGCTCATGATGCTTTGTTTTTGTAAGGAGGAGTCGGACATCCCTTTGGCTCTCGTTGGAAGGGGTGTTCGGTCTCGCTTTGCCCTTTGACCGGAGTTTGTTAGAGTTTGTTTTACCTTCAAAGCATTGTGCTTTTCTAAGTTCTCTCCGGAATCATTATGGTTATTAGGAATTAAACTCTCTCGATTATTCCTAATAGGTATAATATTTTGGAGATTGTTATTATGGTTGAGAGTTTGGTTGTATGTATAAGGTTGTGGGGACCCTTTCAAAACCCTCTCTTTAAATTAATACCAAAAAATAAATATATTTTCAGCCCCCTCAGCAGGTAGAGCACGCATTTCTTTTTTACTAAAAATTAGGCAGGTGAAATCCCTAAGTGTACATGCATTGTAATTCCATTAAATATCTCACCACAAACGCAACTCCAACGGAACTCCAATGGTCTGGTTAAGTTAAATTGGTATCCACCAGTGGCTAAGATAGTCCGGCATCAAATTTCAATGAGTAAGATTTCTCCTTATTTACAGTTTTCAATACGCAAAGGGTAATCCGATACTAGACTCGTCAAGGCATTATTCAAACTAAAAATTAAATCTTTCAAACCAAACATTACGCAGTAATAGTTATCGCTAATCTTTTCTATGTTTTCCCTGTGTTCAAGGTCTTTGATGGACCGTGATTATCACGCCATCTTACCATTTGTGCCTCTTCCTCTCTATTGAAGGGAGTATAAATAATGGTATCCGCAAGGCGCTTCAGCGACAAGTGCAAAAGACTATCTTTTATTTTCTTATAATTCAGTGATCCATCCGTTGTTGAGAAGTTACAAGTTTTTTTTTTCTATTTTCTTTTCCCCAATTCATAAGATGCGTGTTAATGAGAAGGAACAAATGTTGAAGTTGGTAGATATTATTTCATATTGTTGATCAATATGAATATGTTTAATGTGTTTACCAAGGATAATTGTTATTAAAATATTATTTGTTTACAAATAATAATTGTTAACAGTTAAAAATAATAATTTAAAATATGTTTTCATTTAAATATTTGTAATATATTAGAAAAATAAATTTTATTTGTTATTAAATATTTTACGATGGAAGATAATAAAGAAGAATATATTTTGATTTTTATGTTATATAAACCAAATTATTGAAGTGAGCCAATTCTATAATATTATTTGTTCATTTTTAATAAAATTAAGCTTAATAAAATAATTAATACCCTTAAATATGTGTGATTCTTAAGAAAATAAGACCTTTATTTTATGGGTTCAAGAAATAAATTCATTAAAATATTCATCTTTAATTAACGGGGGCATATTTAGAATACGATTTTCATTGAATGTAATTTGTATTTACTTATATCAAAACTAATTTTATTGAAAAAAGTGTTGGCATGTATAAAGGGTATACGTGTTATAAAGAAATAATTGTAGATTTTATTTCCAATAATTTTACGTAGAAGGCATATCCTATCTTATATTTTTCATTTAAACACCAAAAAAAGATGAATATATATAATTTTCTTGTTTTCTTGTTTTAGATCCTGAGGAATAGTAGTGTTGTAGTTCTATGAGCAAACAAAATGAATAGGGACTTGGCCTTTTTGTTTTTGTTCCATATCGGTTTTAAAAATAAAGGATTCTAGTAAAGAAACGCTAGGTAGCATGGGTAGTGGTCATTTTTTGAACTCTTAATGAAAAAAGTATGCACTAGAATCTCCAATTGGATATGAAATTATTATCACCAATATAAGACTTGAAACCTTGAAACCAAAGTGTAGAGGTTGAAAATTACTTCTTATTCTAATTGTTATTTCTATAATTCAAATATTCAAATTTATTAATGAAAATCTAATTTAACAATTAATGGAATACAATTGAAATTACTAATCACTTAATTAAGAACCAAAAAATAAATATGTAAAAACCAAAAGATAAATATGTAATCTTAATTTTATAGGATTGTTAGTTAAAAGAAACCCAATTTTTTAGTTTTAGACCATCAAGGAAGAGTATGGAAAGAGTGAGGTAGTTTTAGTAGGAAGCAAGTGAAAATAAGGAGGGAGCCTCATTATTTTAGGAAGCAAGTGAAAATAAGGAGAGAGCCTCATTAATTTTTGTTCCATATATTTCGTAAAATATAAAGATAAAGGGTTAGTATAAGAAAAAGCATAGGAAGGATGGAAGGAAAGTTATTTTAAAATTTCTGATAAAAATAAAGATATCCTAGATGAAAGGATGGATGCCCTAGCTAATAACAAGAAGAAAAATAAAATTATGAAAAATCTTGTGTAGGTAGAAAATGTTATACTATAAAGTGATTATTAGGAATGAGATGATACAACACAATACAATAGTTATTAAAATCAAACAATAATATTCAAGTTCCACTAACATTAGCCATTTGTTTTAAAAATATTGAATTGAATGAAATAGAAGTGGAGATTGAATTCAAATTACATCATGAATTTTATCTTTAAAGGTTTTTTCAGGTGACCTTATTTAATTTTACGGTTAGGGATAAAATGGTCTAATCCATGGTTTAGGAGGGGGTATATGTAAGACCATGGAGTGATATTTTATTTGTGAAAACAAAAAAATATTTAAATATTTCCTTTCTTGGTTAACATTTTTTTAACTTCCATCTTAGGCTATCAACAAGAAGATTTTAAAGGATATTAGAAACACTCTGTGAGAGTTCACCCAACAAGGACCAACCCATAAAGAGTAAAGTCATGTTGTTTATACTAGATATGTGTTGACATGGATGTTCCCAAACCTTTTCCAGAATACATCAATATTAAATCTAAATAATAAATATTCATCAAAATATTTTATATATAACTATAGATCATGAACTCCTTATCTAGTTCATTGCCTTAAGGCCTTCATCAAAGTTGGAAAGTATATCATAATTCTTATAAATATTGCATAATAAAATATAGATAAAAATATAACACAGCACCAACACAGGGCTTTTTTTTTTTTGTTTTCTCTGTCTCCTTTTCCGGGGGTCCCCCCTTTTTTTTTTTTTTTTTATACAGGTCTGGGTTTGGTTCAACCTAGTTGTAAAAGCACTTCTTTGAGCGGGTGATTCGAGGTTCCATATAATATCATCCTTGTACCATTATTTGTTATGCCTATTTCATCTCGGGGTATAGCTTTGAATCCGACATGGGCATTATGGTTCAATCAAGTTTTTATATTTGCTTCCGGGGTGGCTAAATGAATGTGGGGCTTTCTCGACTTGTGGTATCCGAGTCCACCATGTAAATAAATATATATATATATATATATATATATATATATATATATATATATATATATATATACAAGCATAATCCATACACATATTGTGAAAGCTATTTTAATATTTATGCTCTTAAATTTCCAATGTTTCCTTTACTGTATAAGACCCATGAGAGTGTTTGTAGCCTAGCACCCTATGGGGTTAATCTATTTTAGATTGTTCTAATATGATTTTAGACATACATGTTAGGATTTATTTTAACCTAGTTCAAAAATAATTCTATGAAAGAATGATTTCCAAGTGATATAATATCATCATTGTACCATTATTTTTATCTATTCACATAAGTAGTTTTTAAAAATGAATTAAAAATAAATATGGCATTATTAGGTCATCCCATCTAGTCATAAAATAGAATTATGAATTGATTATTTTATTGCACAAAATACATAACACAAAAAGTTGTGAAATTCTAGCAATGTCTAGAAGCTAACAAATTCATTAGTTGTCATCCAAATTGTCAATGTCTATATTTATCTTAAAAGTGTTCCATCAAAATTCCTCTTGTATTCTTTCTTTTCGTATGTAATATCTTCTTTCCTACCATTGTTCAAGTAATGGTAAAACTTCTATGGTGGTTATAAAACTTGTATTTAGGGCTGGTAGAGAAGCTCTACAAGGACATAAAGTTCATGTGTTTGATAATCCTAAATTTTGTAGTGGAGCTCCATTGTGTCCATTGACCTTCAAACAACAAACAACTAACATTTGGTATTTAATAGAGAAAACAAGAGAAGTATGAAAATAACATATTGAAATGAATATGAATAAAGGAATGAGGTAGAAAACTTATTTCATTGTTGACATATAACCTTTATCATATATAAGATCATGCCAATATATTATTTTTATTTTGAGGTTAATTAGCATTGTGATATTGTTGAGATTAATATTACTCATTGTCATGAGATTTATTCCTACGATATCATCTCTCCTACAAGATTTATTTTTATGTGGTACATGATCAAGGAAAATCGTAGGTTTGAAGTTTTTAATATTGTCATGTAAGGAAGGTAAAAATTTTGGAATCATGTCATGCTCAAAGAAGATATAAAGTTCCCAATATTATCACAGGAGGAAAAAAAAATGTTTGGTTCACAAACTAAAGTTCCTTACCCTTTTAAGTGTGTTTATTACATTTTCTTGATTTACTTTTATCTTCGTAAAGGGTGTTTTCCCTTTTCTTCTTCACAAAGGGTATTTTCTCCCCCATATGACCTAATATTATCTACATCTCATCCATACACTATATTGATCAAAAGAGATCATGTACATGATAAAATATAGGAAACATATCCACTTGCCTATCCACCACTTGGGAAAACTCGAAACATAATGGACTAGCAACAACACTAGAAGGAATCTTAACAACAAGTGTAACAAGAGTTTGTGCAATGAGGTCTCTTCATCTATTAATGGTGCTTACATACATTTGCATTTTCATTAATTATCTTTCATGATATTAAATAATATTTATTTCACATATATACATGACAATATCAAATGTATAAAAGAAAAGTAAAGTAGACAAAAAGTCAATTATAGCTTACCATGATCACACACTATATAGGATAAAATTATGGATACCATCATCTACATAACAATGTTATCCATCCTAGCCTCTTTCCAATCCATTAGAAATCCTTACCTCTTCCCCATAAACAAAAATTTATAAGTATTTATTTTTTGATAGTTCCTTCTAATGCAGAATCTCCTTTGATTCTCAACTACATTTTTATGGTGCAATCCTTGTTACTTGCCTCCTCCTCTAACTAATGGGTTGTACATTTTTATCGAGTAAATAAAATTGTTAACAAAAATATTTTTAATTTTTAAAGGATGTTAAAAACTATTTTAATTAAAAGCAATAAATATTTATGAATGGTTTTATTCACCTAAGTGTTCATTATGATTTATTCCTCTTGTTAGAGGCTAAGGTCCATAAATACTACACAAATTATGATAATGTGATTGCAACTAACCAAAAATGCATTTTCTTATTATGTGATGATGTTACTAATTCACTATGAGTTTATCTACAAATAAAACTTTCCAATGCACAAATTATCATGGTGTAATTTTTAGTAAAAAACCTTGTAATTTATTGTAAAGTATATATAAATGCATGGGTATGTATCTTGTTAGCTTCTAGTTATAAGTTGTATCTCATTAGCATTGCTATTGTATTAGATTTTTAGAATGAAATCAATGAAACATAAACATATGCATGGAATTATATTAATTTAAGGTGTAATACAAAGCGATGGGTAAGAGTCATGGATATACGGTTTGCTTACATAAATGCCTAAACATATTTAAGTTGTATGAAAAAATAAACTAAAATAGCTTTCTTCTAGTTTTATAGTGTTCGAGTCATAAACTAAAGAGTACATGTGATCTTCTTATGGCAATCACATATTATACTATGCGGAATTATGTGTTGTAGACTAGACTCACTCATTGTTTCATCATCCCTAATGATTCTAAAAAAACTAAAAATCCAAACATAGCATAAAGGGAAAAATCACTACAAGAAAATTCATGTCACGTGCAACACTAAATGTAGGAATTTATAAGCAATAATAGATCCATGTGAATGTGTATCTTGTGTAAATTTGAGAATATAATTTTAGACACATTAAGAAGGTCAATGAAGCTCTCATTAAGTAAAGTATGCCAATTCTATGCCAACTCAGAACACTGATATCTATGATTTAAATTTTTTAAAGTTATATTGATCTAATTTTTCTTACTATAAATATATGAACATAATATGACTATCACATGCACTATATATTATTTTATGTATATTTATCCAAAGGGAGAGACATGGGAAACAATTTTCAAATAAGAGAAGTTAAAAAGGTAAAATAATATTCACTATAAATAATCTAATATATCAAATATTTGCACCTTTGTCATCTTAAAACAATAAGAACAATCTTACAAGTATTAATAATTATAATTATTCTACAAGTATTCATATCATGAAATCTTCTAACACAGTAAACTATTAAAAGAATAAAATTTAGAACTAAGAAGTTCATGTTTCATATAAAATAAAAAAATGTTTTAAAAATCCCAAAGAACAACGTACAACTTCACCATTATAGTTTTGACGAGCAAAAAGTCTTCGCTATATAATTGTATTTGCAATATGTGTATAATAATTGTATTTGTAATATGTGTATAATAAATATAAATATAAATATGATCTTCACTCTAGTGGATCTTGAGTTGGCTTTCTTCGGTTTGCGGTTGTCTGGGTTGTTCTCTCATTCGAATCTCTATTTTGCATTGTTAGTGTGTGATTTTGATGAAATGTGGTATCCGGGTGGGGAAGCTCTGGACGAACCGATGGAATCTATTTCTTTGGAAAAGCCTTGTGGACATGCTATTGGGGATGCTACGCCCAAAAGGAATGGGAGGAGCATAGACTTAGCAAATCAGGTTGTTGATGGAGACGTTCATCCCCAACTCAAAATCTTTGTCTCTGACTCAAATGTGTCCTCTCTATTGGCGAATTTGTCTGGTAATTTAGTGGGAAAATTCTCTGAGAGCAAACTAGATTTTGATGCTTTAAAGAGTTGTTGATCGGGTGTTGGAAGAGGTGTCATGGTTTTTCAAAAAGCGTGTGTTGTATTTGTAGAAATGGGACTCTAGTTTTAACCCTGCTACTCACAAAGTGGATATGGTTCTGGTTTCGATTCATCTTCCTTAAGTCCCTATCTATTTATGGCATGACTCCATATTCAAATAGATTGCCAATGCAATTGGAAAATTTATCTCTTTTGATGCCTCTTCCATGTCGGAAGATAAAAGGTAATTTGTTCGCCTGAGTGTTCTCGTAAACTTGTCCAAAGAGCTACCAAAATCTATTTTGATCAACTCTCTTGCGGGAAGGTGGGAGTAGGTAATCATCTACGAACATGATAGCTTTTCATGTTCAGCTTGTGGGAGAAAAGGTCATTAATATTTGCATTATAAAATAAAGTCAGGGGATACCCCTACTAGGGTGCAACGCTCACAAAAATTTGTGTCCGTGATGGAGAAAGGGAAGAGATCGGCCTCTATTTATAGTGTTAGCAAGTCTGTTTGGTCTTTCCCCTCAAATAAGCAAAGAATATAGAAGAAGAAATTGTCCATTGTCCCATCGATCAAGGAAGCCACTGCTCCTTCAATGGATCTTCAAAATTTGGCTCCCCTTCATTGGAATATGTGGTTAGGGAGGAGGAGTTGGTCAAAATGATGTGTTTGTATATTACAATGGAGAATTATAATAGTCTAGAGGTGGACTTGTTTCTGGAAGTCAATCTAGCGGAGGCTTCTATCACCTTAGAAAACTCTTTCGAGTGTCTAAATACTCTATTAGAAGACTCGGGTCCATCATGCTCTAAATCCCATATGGCGACCTCAGAGGGGTCCTTAAGGGAATGCCCACAATCCTTGGTGGCTCGTTGTTTGTCCTTCTCTCTTGGCTCGGCCAACCGTGTGGATGGTTGTTCCCCCTCTATGGTAAGAAACAAAGCTTTAGTGATGGATGTGGCTCCAAATTTCCTGTCTCCTCAATCAGTGGTAATGGAAAAGGGCTCTCCTGGACCTAAAAACCATAGTCACAGAAGACGTTTGATGGATTTGGGCAAGGCCTATAAACTTGGAATGCTTGTGTCTAAAGTAAGCAGGAAAAGAAAGACCAATGCATCTATGGCCAACGAAGGTCAATCAAGACTAGTTCTAAAAATTGGTGAAGGCAAAAAATAATTGAGCTTGGATGGTTTCTTGAGCTTGTCAGTAGGTGGTGGAGATAAAGTGATTTCCCCATTCCCATGAAAATTTTCTCATGGAACTTAAGACAACTTAATAAATCCTCTAAGAAGTGCTTATTCGCGTCCCTGAGAAGAGAATTGGCTCCTGATCTGTTATGCATTCAAGAATCAAAGCTTGAGGTCGAGTCGTGGAGATCGATCCAAAGGGCAGTATGGAAGGACTAGGGTTTCATGGCCAGTGAAGCAGGGGAACATTGGGTGGACTCCTTTTTTTTGTAATTCACATAAATTTTATGGCCATGTAATATTTTTTTCATGTAGAGTGATAAATATTCTTTTCTAGTGCAACGAAACCCAAAGGTTTTGGGTGGTCTCCAATATCTACACTCCGAATGCCACTTATGAAAGGAGAGCTTTCTAGAAGTTGTTGCTATAAATGTATCAAACCTTCATTCATGAACATTGGTTAGTGATTGGAGATTTTAACTCCCCTCTATATCATTTGGAGAGGAGTGGAAGTGGCCCTTAAGAGTGCAGTATTGCTGATCTAGCAGATTTCATATCTTTCACAGAATTACGAGACATGGATTTGAAAGGGAAGTATTTTACATGGAGTAATAGGAGATCGGGTAATGGTTTGATACTGAGCCAGCTGGACAAAGCGCTAGTTTTGTATGGAAGTCTCAATTTATTTGGGGATGTGATGTTTTCCACCTTGCCCAAAGTGGGCTTGGATCATAATCCTCTCCTTTTGGAGACTGTTGAAAACTCTTCTTTTGTTCCGAGACCCTTCCGCTTTGAAGCAATGTGGTGCAACTTCCCTAACTTTGAATATTGCATGAAAAAATGGTGGGATGAGGAAGCGTCGGGATCAGGACTTTTTAAATTTGCTTTCAAAAATTGAAGGCTTTGTCATCAATTAAAATGGTGTCATAAGAACATGTATGGTAATATCTTGAGGGAGTTGGAAGCTTTAAGAAAGAAGGTTGCTGAAATAGAGAAAAATATTGAGTCAGAGAGACACGATGAGGTGTTATTAAGGGAGGAAAGGGAGTGCTTAGCCAATTATTATAAGAAACAAGTGGATATCGAGTTGCATTGGAAGCAAAAATTGAGAGAATTATGGTAAGTGAAGGTGACATGAATACGCGATTCTTTCATGCATCCACCATGTGATGGAGGAGTAGGAATAGAATAGTGGAGATTATTAAGAAGGATGGCAGGTCTATCAGGAAGAGCGAGGATACTCGTTTGGAGATTGTCAATTTT
Source organism: Wollemia nobilis (assembly GCA_028583015.1). Taxonomy (NCBI): domain Eukaryota; kingdom Viridiplantae; phylum Streptophyta; class Pinopsida; order Araucariales; family Araucariaceae; genus Wollemia; species Wollemia nobilis. The sequence continues at coordinate 79,154 of JAQPPZ010007034.1, forward strand.
TTTAGTTCTCTTATTTTTCCCCCTCCAAATCGAGATTTGGCGGCAGAACGTGTTATGCTAGATGCCATTCCTACATTGGTGACAAAGGAAATGAACACGGGTTTGGAGGCCCATGCTCATAGATGATGAAATATTTAATGCTATTAAGGAGTTGGGGCCTTTAAAGGCTCTGGGGCCAAATGGATTTCCTCCATTGTTATTTTAGAAATATTGGAATATTTATGGGTCTGAGGTGGCAGAGGCTTTGAGAGAAGCCCAAATATCAGGGGAGATTCCTAAATCCCTGAATGCCACGTTGATTGACATAATTCCAAATAAGTATTTCGCCTCATCATTTAAGTATTTTAGACCAATTAGTTTGTGCAATTATTTATATAAATTCCTCTCTAAGGCTTTGTCTAACAGACTCAAGGGGCTACTTTCGAATCTCATTTATATGGTTTAGAGCGTCTTTGTGTTGGGTAGACAAATCTTAGATGACGCTATTGTCATGCATGAGCTTCTTCATTCGATCAAGTATTGTGGTAGAGAGGCTTTCCTTTTAAAGCTCGACATCAGTAAGGCTTATGACAAAGTGACGTGGTTATTCTTATAAGAGGTGATGAGGAATTTTGGCTTCAACGATCGATGGGTCACCCTTATTTCGGCTTGCATTTCTTCAGTTTGGTGCTCCATTCTAGTGAACGGATCGGTGTGTGGCTTTTTTAAGTCTCACCATAGTTTGAGGTAAGGTGATCTACTTTCCCCCTTCCTCTTTATCTTTGTGGTGGAGGCTTTGGGGAGAGCGATTGGAAGGTTTAGCGGGGAGGTGGATCTTCGCCAAGCTCTCCCATGTCTTCTTGTATCTCATCACAAATTTTCTGACGAAACTCTAATTTCTAGTGGTGCATCGGTATTTTTCACCTAGGATATTAAAAAGATCTTATTATGTTATGCGAGGGTTGTTGGTCAGGAGATCAACTTTACGAAGAGCTTTCTCTACTTTGTTAACACTTTGAAATCCAAGCAATTAAAGATTGCAAATATACTCAATTTTAGGATTTCCACGCTGCCAGTAACCTATCTTGGACTGCCTCTCTTCACAGGGAGAATGAAAGACTCACTGTGGCACCCTTTGATTGAAAGGATCCAATGTAAGGAAAGGGGTGTTGTTGAGCCAAGTAGGGAAGGTGGTACTTGTTCAAAGCACGCTCTAGAGCATACCCATTTATTTCATGTCCTTATTCATACTCCCTGCTAAAGTAACGGATAAAATTGATCGTATTTGTAAAATGTTCCTTTGGGTTGGATCAGATTTAAAAGGTAAGTACCACTTGGTCGCTTGGGATCATATTTGCAAGAGGAGAAATGATGGGGGTCTTAATTTGAAAAGAGCAACACTTATAAATAGATCCTTGGTTGGTAAATCAGAGTGATTGGTTGCTTTGAACATCAAGACACCTTGGTGTTCTATCCTTAAAGCAAAATACGGATTTAATTCTTTCTTGTCAGACGATCTCTCCTTGAGAGGCTCCATTTTTTGGAGAAGCTTAATGAAGATTAGGGACTTTGTGAAGGCTAAAAGCAGGTGGATCATTGGTGATGGGAGAAATGTCAAGTTTTGGGAATACCATTAGTTGAGGGAAGAGTCGTTATTGGATGACCCAAATCTCAGGGCTCTTGCTTTGAAACCGATGGAGGAAGGTAAAATTTGGGTTTCCTAATATATGACTATTGTCAATGGTAGGCGTTTGTGGAATTCTCATCCCTATTGGGTGTCCAACCAGAATGATTTGGTCAGTTGGCAGAGACTTTTAGTGGAACTTAACATGTATGCAATTAGACAGGACAATTCCAGAGACCATTTTATTTGGATGATGGAAGCTGAAGGTGACTTTACTATGAAATTAACTTATTCCTTCCTTCTCTTGGAATATGAGCCTCATTTTCTAGCGAATATTATTTGTATTAAAAGACTAATCCCAAAGATCAATATATATTTCTGGTTTGCGACTCAATCTAAAATACTTTCTTTGGAGAATATTTGAAAGAGGGATTGCATTACGGTGAACAGATGTTATATATGCAAATTGGACTTGGAATCCATGCAATATCTGCTCCTCAGCTTCCCATTCACATGGCAGGTATTTATGTTTATTTTTAATTGGTTTAACATTTATTGGGTGTTTCCAGGTACGTTGATGGACAACATCCTTCAATGATGTTCGTTGTTCATGTCCCAATGGCTATCTTGGTTGTGGAAAATTATGCTTCCCCATGAGTGGTGGGGGTGTGGAAAGAATATAATGCCCATGCTTTTAATGACATTGAGACCGATGTTGTCAGGGTGGGTACTAAGATCATTAACAAAGCATTAGAGAATGTCTTGGTTTCCTTTGTGGGTAAATGACCCAAGGTTCCCTCCTCCTCCGAAGAAGTTGATTTGGAATTTAAATTGGGTTGGAGCCCTCTCCCTCGCCCCCTTGAACCTGACCCTAGAGCAATAATTAAGTGGGCCCATCAGGCTCCCAATGGGTTGAAACTCAACTTTGAGGAGGCCTCAAAGGGTAACCTCAACAAGGCTGGAGCAGGTAGTGTTGTGCAAAATGAGAATGACGACATCCTCATGGTATTTGCTGAACCCCTTGATTCCCAATATTCACACTTCGTGGAGGCTCACGCAACTTATATGGGGGTGAAATTTTTAGTGGATGCTGGCTGTCAGAATGTGGAAATCGAAGGTGACTCTTTGAACATAATCAAGATGCTCAAAGGGGAGTGTACACCTAGCTGGAACGTTCTCAATATTATTTCTGAAGCTAGGAGATTATTGTATGCTTTTGAACAGGTGAACATTCACCATGTGTTCCATGAGGGGAATGCACTAGCCGATATGTTGGCCAACCGTGGTGTCCATTGTGTTGCTTTTTCAGTGTGGAAAAATGATGTCTTGAATGACGTAGTCTCCCTTGCTAGGAAAGAGGCAAATGATGCTTTGTTTTTGTAATGAGGAGTCATACATCCCTTTGGATCTTGTTGGAAGGGGTGTTCGGTCTTGGTTTGCCCTTTGATCAAAGTTTTTTAGAGTTTTTTTTACCTTCAAAGCATTGTGCTTTTCTAATTTCTATCTGGAATCATTATGTTTATTAGGAATTAAACTCTCTCGGTTATTCCTAATAGGTATAATATTTTGAAGATTGTTATTATGGTTGAAAGTTTTGTTGTATGTATAATATTGTGGGGACCCTTTAAAAACCCTCTCTTTAAATTAATACCAAAAATAATAAAATAAAAAATGAATATATTTTCAGCCCCCTCAGCAAGTGGTAGAGCAGGCATTTCTTTTTTACCAAAAATTGAGCAGGTGAAATCCCTAAGTGTACATGCATTATAATTCCATTAAATATCTCACCACAAACGGAACTCCAATGGTCTGGTTAAGTTAAATTGGTATCCACCAGTGGCTAAGATAGTCCAGCATCAAATTTCAATAAGTAAGATTTATCCTTCTTTACAGTTTTCAATGAGCCAGATGGATTTCCTCCATTGTTATTTCAAAAATATTGGAATATTTATGGGTCTTAGGTGGTGGAGGCTCTGAGAGAAGCCCAAAGATCGGTGGAGATTCCTAAATCCTTGAATGCCACGTTGATTGCCTTAATTCCAAAAAATTATTTTACCTCATCATTTAAGGATTTTAGACCAATTAGTTTGTGCAATTGTTTATATAAATTCCTCTCTAAGGATCTGTCTAATAGAATCAAGGGGCTACTTCCAAATCTCATTGATATGGCTCAAAGCGTCTTTGTGTTGGGTAGACAAATCTTAGATGGTGCTATTGTCATGCATGAGCTTCTTCATTCGATCAAGTACAATGGTAGAGAGGCTTTCCTTTTAAAGTTTGACATCAGTAAGGCTTATGACAAAGTGACGTGGGTATTCTTACAAGAGGTGATGAGGAAGTTTGGCTTTAGCGATCGATGGATCACCCTTATTTTGGCTTGCATTTCTTTAGTTTGGTGCTCCATTCTAGTGAACGGATCGGTGTCTGGCTTTTTTAAGTCTCACCGTAGTTTGAGATAAGGTGATCCACTTTCCCCCTTCCTCTTTATCTTTGTGGTGGAGGCTTTGGGAAGAGCGATTGGAAGGTTGAGCGGGGAAGTGGGTCTTCATCAAGCTCTCCCATGTCTACTTGTATCTCATCACCAATTTACTGATGAAACTTTGATTGCTAGTGTAGCATCGGTATGTTTCACCTGGGATATCAAAAATATCTTATTGTGTTACGCGAGGGCTGTTGATAAGGAGATCAACTTTATGAAGAGCTTTCTCTACACTATTAACACTCCGAAAGACAAGCAATCAAAGATTGTAAATATACTCAATTGTAGGATTGCCACGCTGGAAACAACCTATCTTGGATTGATTCTATTCATGTGGAGAATGAAAGACTCACTGTGGGATCCTTTGATTTAAGGGATCCAACGTAGACTAGCCTCTTGGAAAGGGGTGTTGTTGAGCCAAGTAGGGAAGGCGATACTTGTTCAAAGCACGCTCTAGAGCATACCCATTTATTTCATGTCCTTATTCATGCTCCCTACTAAAGTAATGGATAAAATTGATCGTATTTGTAAAACGTTCCTTTGGGCTGGATCGGATTTAAAAGGTAAGTACCACTTGGTCGCTTGGGATCAGATTTGCAAGAGGAGAAATGATGAGGGTCTTAATTTGAAAAGAGCAACACTTATGAATAGAGCCCTAGTTGGTAAATCAGAGTGGTTGGTTGCTTCAAACATCGAGAGACCTTGGTGTTCTATCCTTAAAGCGAAATATAAATTTAATTCTTTCTTGTCAGACGATATCTCCTTGAGAGGCTCCATTTTTTAGAGAAGCTTAATGAAGATTAGGGACTTTGTGAAGGCTAAAAGTAGGTGGATCATTGGTGATGGGAGAAACTTCAAGTTTTTGGAAGACCATTAGTTGAGGGAAGAGTCATTATTGGATGACCCAAATCTCAGGGCTCTTGTTTTGAAAGCGATGGAAGAAGGCAAAATTTGGGTTTCCCAATATATGCCTATTGTCAATGGTAGGCGTTCATGGAATTCTCATCCCTATTGGGTGTCCAACCAGAATGATTTGGTCAGTTGGCAGAGACTTTTAGTGGAACTTAACAGGTATGCAATCAGACAAGACGATTCCAGAGACCGTTTGATTTGGAGCGGGGAAGCTGAAGGTGACTTTACTATGAAATCAGCTTATTCCTTCCTTCTCCCAGAAGATGAGGCTCCTTTTCCAGTGAATCTTATTTGGATTAAAAGACTAATCCCAAAGATCAATATTTATTTCTGGCTGGTGGCTCAAAATAAAATACTTTCTTTGGAGAATATTCGAAAGAGGGGTTGCATTATGGTGAACAAATGCTATCTATGCAAATTGGACTGGGAATCCACGCAATATATGCTCCTCAGCTTCCCATTCACATGGCAGGTATTTATGTTTATTTTTAATTAGTTTAACATTTATTGGGTGTTTCTAGGTACGTTGATGGACAACATCCTTCAATGGTGTTCGTCGTTCGTGTCCCAATGGCTATCTTGGTTGTGGAAAATTATGCTTCCCCATGCATGGTGGGGGTGTGGAAAGAACAGAATGCCCGTGCTTTTAATGACATTGAGACCGATGTTGTCAGGGTGGGTACTAAGATCATTAACAAAGAATCAGAGAATGTCTTGGTTTCCTTTGTGTGTAAATGACCCAAGGCGCCCTCCTCCTCCAACGAAGTTGATTTGAAATTTAAATTGGGTTGGAGCCCTCTCCCTCGCACCTCCTGAACCTGACCCTAGAGCAAGAATTAAGTGGGCCCATCTAGCTCCCAATTGGTTGAAACTCAATTTTGAGGGGGCCTCAAAGGGTAACCCCGACAAGGTTGGAGCAGGCAGCGTTGTGCAAAATGATAATGACAACATCCTCATGGCATTTGCTGAACCCCTTGATTCCCAATCTTCACACTTCGTGGAGGCTCACGCAACTTATATGGGGGTGAAATTGTTAGCAGATGCTGGCTGTCAGAATGTGGAAATCGAAGGCGACTCTTTGAACATAATCAAGATGCTCAAATGGGAGTGTACACCTAGCTGGAATGTTCTCAATCTTATTTCTGAAGCTAGGAGATTGTTGTACGCTTTTGAACAGGTGAACATTCACCATGTGTTCCGTGAGGGGAATGCACTGGCCGATATGTTGGCCAACCGTGGTGTCCATTGTGTTGCTTTTTCGGTGTGGAAAAATGATGTCCTGAATGACGTAGTCTCCCTTGCTAGGAAAGAGGCTCATGATGCTTTGTTTTTGTAAGGAGGAGTCGAACATCCCTTTGGCTCTCGTTGGAAGGGGTGTTTCATCTTGCTTTGCCCTTTGACCGAAGTTTGTTAGAGTTTGTTTTACCTTCAAAGAGTTGTGCTTTTCTAATTTCTCTCCAGAATCATTATGTTTATTAGGAATTAAACTCTCTCTGTTATTCCTAATAGGTATAATATTTTGAAGATTGTTATTATGATTGAAAGTTTGGCTGTATGTATAATATTGTGGGGGACCCTTTCAAAACCTTCTCTTTAAATTAATACCAAAAATAAAAAATAAAAAATAAAAAATAAATATATTTTCAGCCCCTCTCCAAGTGGTAGAGCAGGCATTTCTTTTTTACCAAAAATTGAGCAGGTGAAATCCCTAAGTGTACATGCATTATAATTCCATTAAATATCTCACCACAAACGGAACTCCAATGGTCTGGTTAAGTTAAATTGGTATCCACCAGTGGCTAAGATAGTCCGGCATCAAATTTCAATGAGTAAGATTTATCCTTCTTTACAGTTTTCAATGAGCCAGATGGATTTTCTCCATTGTTCTTTCAGAAATATTGGAATATTTATGGGTCTGAGGTGGCAGAGGCTCTGAGAGAATCCCAAAGATCGACGGAGATTCCTAAATCCCTGAATGCCACGTTGATTGCCTTAATTCCAAAAAATTATTTCGCCTCATCATTTAAGGATTTTAGACCAATTAGTTTGTGTAATTGTTTATATAAATTCCTCTCTAAGGATCTATCTAACAAACTCAAGGGGCTACTTCCAAATCTCACCGATATGGCTCAGAGCGTATTTGTGTCGGGTAGACAAATATTAGATGGCACTATTGTCATGCATGAGCTTCTTCATTCAATCAAGTACTGTGGTAGAGAGGCTTTCCTTTTAAAGCTCGACATCAGTAAGGCTTATGACAAAGTGATGTGGTTATTCTTACAAGAGGTGATGAGGAATTTTGGCTTCAGTGATCCGTGGGTTACCCTTATTTTGGCTTGCATTTCTTTATTTTGGTGCTCCATTCTAGTGAACGGATCAGTGTGTGGCTTTTTTAAGTCTCACCATAGTTTGAGGCAAGGTGATCCACTTTCTCCCTTCCTCTTTATATTTGTGGTGGAGGCTTTTGGGAGAGAGATTGGAAGTTTGAGCGGGGAGGTGGGTCTTCGTCAAGCTCTCCCATGTCTACTTGTATCTCATCACCAATTTGCTGACGAAACTATGATTGGTAGTGTAGCATCGGTATTTTTCACCTAGGATATCAAAAATATCTTATTGTGTTATGTGAGGGTTGCTGGTCAGGAGATCAATTTACGAAGAGCTTTCTCTACATTGTTAACACTCTGAAAGCTAAGCAATCAAATATTGTAAATATACTCAATTGTAGGATTGCCACACTGTCAGGGACCTATCTTGGATTGATTCTCATCATGGGCAGAATGAAAGACTCACTGTGGGACCCTTTGATTGAAAGGATTCAACATAAACTAAACTCTTGGAAAGGGGTGTTGCTGAGCCAAGTGGAGAAGGCGATACTTGTTAAAAGCATGCTCTAGAGCATACCCATTTATTTCATGTCCTTATTCATGCTTCCTGCTAAAGTAACGAATAAAATTGATCGTATTTGTAAAACATTCCTTTAGATTGGATCATATTTAAAAGGTAAGTACCACTTGGTCACTTGGGATCATATTTGCAAAAGAAGAAATGACGGTGGTCTTAATTTGAAAAGAACAACACTTATAAATAGAGCCCTAGTTGGTAAATTTGAGTGGTTGGTTGCTTCGAACACCGAGAGACCTTGGTGTTCTACCCTTAAAGCGAAATACAAATTTAATTCTTTCTTGTCATATGATCTCTCCTCGAGAGGCTCCATTTTTTGGAGAAGCTTAATGAAGATCAGGGAATTTGTGAAGGCTAAAAGCAGGTGGATCATTGGTGATGGGAGAAATGTCAAGTTTTGGAAGACCATTAGTTGAGGTAAGATTTGTTATTGGATGACCCAAATCTCTGTTGAGCAAGGTGCAGCAAAAGTATTGTCATTGTTGTCAACATAGATAGTTGATGCAGTTGATGCAGTGGATAGGAGTTCAGAGGTCAGTCAAAACATGTACAATGAATTTCCAAGAAGACAGAAGTGGCCCAGATTCAGAAAATCAAAGAAAAATGCAAGTAAGAAAACTGTCGCAATATCGCGACATGTTTTCTGTCGCGATATCGCGACAAGTTGAGAAGAAAGAAGGCAGAAAGCAAAACTATCACGATTTTGCGACATATCGAAGGAGAGAGAAAATGTAGGCAAAATTGTCATGATTTCGTGACATGGACAAGGAGAGATAAGGCACAAGAGAAATTTTCACAATTTTGTGACATGGACGAGGAGAGAGAAGGCGTAAGCAAAATTGTCACGATTTCGCGACATGGACGAGGAGAGAGAAGGTGCAAGCAAAATTGTTGCAATTTCGTGACATGAATGAGGAGAGAGAAGGCACAAGAAAAATTGTCATGATTTCATGACATGGCCGAGGAGAGAGAAGGCACAAGGAAAACTATCGTGATTTCACGACATGTTGGCAGAGAAGGAGGCAAGTAGAAAAATTGTCACGATTTCGTGACATGTTTGAAGAAGAGGAGCAGGAAAAGAAAACTGTCATGATTTTGCGACATGCTCGAGGAGAAGGAGCTCGCAAAGAAAAGTTTCATGATTTCGTGACAGGTTCCAAGAGGAAGCACTAAGGAGAGAAAGTGTCACGATTTGGTGACAGGATCGAAGAGAAAGTGCCAAGGAGAGAAAGTGTCACGATTTCACAACAAGATCAAAGAGAAAGTACCAAGGAAAGAAAGTGTCACAATTTCACGACAGGATCGAAGAGAAAGTGCCAAGGAGAGAAAGTGTCACGATTTCATGACAAGATCAAAGAGAAAATGCCAAGGAGAGAAAGTGTCATGATTTCGTGACAGGGTCGAAGAGAAGTGCAAGGAAGCGAAAAGTGTCACGATTTTGTGACATGTTGTGTTTTCACTGGCCAAAGATAGAAAAGACACAAGGTAGCAAAAGTGTCGCTATTTCATGACATGTTTTGTTTTCATGGGCAAAAGGCAGAAAAGGCACAAGGCAGAGAAAGATGTCGTGATTTCGTGACATGTTTCGTTTTCGTGGGCGGAAGGCAAAAAAGGCACAAGGCAGAGAAAGATGTCGCGATTTCATGACATGTTCTATTTTCACGGGTGAAAGGAAGAAAAGGCACAAGGCAGAGAAAAATGTAGTGATTTTGTGACCTGTTCCGTTTTTGCTGGTTGAAGCCAAGAAGTGTCATAATTTCATGACATGTATGGTTTTCATGGGTACAAGCGAAGAAGTGGACAAGGAGGCAGAAACTGTCACAATTTTGTGACATGTATTTTTGTGGGTAAAAGGCGAGAAGGGCAGAAAGATATAGAAGTGTCACGATTTCACGATAGGTCGCAATAGCACGATAACAGACAGTTGACTGGAACAGAACAATAGTTAAAGGGTTAGTTGTAGAGGAAAAGCATGCAGTCAAAATAAGAAGAGGTAACTGGAGTAAATGCGACAGTTACAGATGCAATCATGCAGCTTTTTAAGAATTGGAGTTAACTGGAGTAAATCGAACAATCGCATTAATAGAATCGTAAAATACATGCATG